>OZ025890.1:4322291-4342291 GCA_964019415.1 Ianthella basta | reverse complement strand
TAGATGAACATGTATTCATTGACTCATACAATTATTCCCTCTCTTCACTCACACCAGGAGCTGTGTACTTGTCAAGGGTAAATGGTCCAAGTTGGAAGTTACTATATTGCAGAAACAGTTCATAGCAGGACCTGGAAGGGGGGGCAATAATGCTTCACAATGGCAACAATGGATATGTTATGATACATGCAAGGGATGTGCATGCTCTGTCAGTCTAGAGTGCTAGATCTGTGTCATAGCAACAATATGGGACTATGGCATGTATTGGCAATTTGGCAGTACCAAACAAAAGTCTTATTAATGATTCTGTCAATTTTAAAATCCTTGCATTTCCCTTAAGTTTGACATCTTACCAATTGTCTGTGCCACAGGGTGCCCAAAGTCCCCAAACATTATATTAGACTAGGCATACGCGATGCGCAAACAGACGCATGCATGCCTCCCGATTGCTGTTCCGACGGATGCGCAAGGTCGAAATGCTGAAAGCAGTGGTCCAGGACGTAAAAAATAGCGACCACGGAAGACGTGAGAGAAAATACTTCGTCAGTCAAGGAATATAAGCCTGGCCCGCCGTTAGGCTTCTGTCGCTGTTAGCAAGTGCAATTTTCTGGTTTGCGCTAAGTCGCGCTAACCTGGACGTCCTTTCCCTATCCGTTTCTGCAGCCAATCTGCAGGCCTGGTAAGATCGGAAGCTCCGCCACTGCTCAGCTCGCTCTGCACCAGTTTCTTCACCTCTACGGCGCTTCTTCCGGAGGCGTTCTAAGCCGAACGATCGGACTTGGTCTTAGGAGGCGTTCGCTTTCCCCCACTCAGGACTGCGCAGGTCGCTTGAGCAGCGAATGCCGGTCTCAAGAGCGAGACAATGGACATAATCGAGCATACCAAGTTTGCGATCTGGCGAGGAGCACTGAATCGCAGATTCTATACAGACAGACGCAACCGATTGCTTAACCCCCTTGCGTGGAGTAAAGAAAAAACAGCACCGCACTGGTCTAGCGATGAAGCAGCTGCAGCTTACATGCGTTGACAGTCTGATCACAGCGACACGTACACTCAGCGTACTCTATACCGCCACAAATGAAGAAGAGGCAATAGTGAAATACGCGATCCATCGTTTGCACTTTGACGTGCACATGCTCTTCGATTTCGCCAAACAGGTCACCAGGGGAATCCCCTAATGTGACATCACACTGCTGCGAAAACATGGCCGACCGTTACACGTACGGTTTCAGATCTACGAGGAACCAACGATCACGTCCTCCCTCGCGAGCTCGTTACAGCATGGGTTTCTGGGCGAAGAGGGCAACTATCAGATACGCTGCAGTGGGTGTTCTAGCAATTATATTTGTGTTTTTCCTAGTTTCGAGGCATACATCTCGGGAGCCCTCCCCCTTGGATGTAGACATGAAGCGGAGTGTGGAGAGTGAACGCGAACAGAACGCCTTGAAGATTGCACTAAGTCGCAACCAGGACATTGAGACAGTGCCTGATGATGACTTGAATGGAGGCGACGGTGAACACTTGAATACACAAGACAAGGAGGATAAAACACCCCCAGGAGAGTCCCACTCTGACAAGAAGACGCCCAGTCCAGAGGTAGTGCCTGATGATGACTTGAATGGAGGTGACGGCGAACACTTGAGTACACAAGACAAGGAGGATAAATCACCCCCAGGAGAGTCCCACTTTGACAAGAAGACGCCCAGTCCAGAGGTAGTGCCTGATGATGACTTGAATGGAGGTGACGGCGAACACTTGAGTACACAAGACGAGGAGGATAAAACACTCCCAGGAGTGTCCCACTCTGACAAGAAGACGCCCAGTCCAGAGGTAGTGCCTGATGATGACTTGAATGGAGGTGCTGGTGAACACTTAAGTACACAAGACGAGGATAAATCACCCCCAGGAGAGTCCCACTCTGACAAGAAGACGCCCAGTCCAGAGGTAGTGCCTGATGATGACTTGAATGGAGGTGACGGCGAACACTTGAGTACACAAGACGAGGAGGATAAAACACTCCCAGGAGAGTCCCACTCTGACAAGAAGACGCCCAGTCCAGAGGTAGTGCCTGATGATGACTTGAATGGAGGTGCTGGTGAACACTTAAGTACACAAGACGAGGATAAATCACCCCCAGGAGAGTCCCACTCTGACAAGAAGACGCCCAGTCCAGAGGTAGTGCCTGATGATGACTTGAATGGAGGTGCTGGTGAACACTTAAGTACACAAGACGAGGATAAATCACCCCCAGGAGAGTCCCACTCTGACAAGAAGACGCCCAGTCCAGAGACAGTGCCTGATGATGACTTGAATGGAGGTGACAATGAACACGTGAATACACAAGACAAGGAGGATAAAACACTCCCAGGAGTGTCCCACTCTGACAAGAAGACGCCCAGTCCAGAGACAGTGCCTGATGATGACTTGAATGGAAGTGACGGCGAACACTTGAGTACACAAGACAAAGATGATAAAACACCCCCAGGAGAGTCCCACTCTGACAAGAAGACGCCCAGTCCAGAGGTAGTGCCTGATGATGACTTGAATGGAGGTGACGGTGAACACTTGAATACACAAGACGAGGAGGATGAAACACTCCCAGGAGAGTCCCACTCTGACAAGAAGACGTCCAGTCCAGAGGTAGTGCCTGATGATGACTTGAATGAAGGTGACGGTGAACACTTGAGTACACAAGACGAGGATGCTAAAACACCCCCAGGAGAGTCCCACTCTGACAAGAAGCCACTCAGTAAAGGGGTGCCTGTGACCCACTTGACTACCAGCCAGAAGGCTAACGCTACTGGTGTGACAGACAAACTGAAAACAGCACATGAACAACAAGAAGAGAGAAGGGTCAAGCAGGGGCTCTCCACAGGAGCAGATGTTCAGAAAAGGGATACAGTAAAGAAAGTGAGTGCACTCGTGTGTGTGCGTGTACACATGTGGAGAGCAGACCCCATACATATGTAGGAGGGAGGGATATAGTTGTGTGTATGTGTATTGTAATATATTGTTCAGAAGGAGAAGCATGTGCATGTGTGTGTGTATGTGCACATTTGCATGTAGTGTGTATGCATGTGTGCGCGTACGTATTACTACTGTGAGTATACTCCTTTGTCGAATCAATTCAACTCTGTGCATTTTATGCACAGTATTTGATGCCATCACAAACCTGTCATTCTAAGACTATATTCTCTATAGTATGCCGCTCTGGGCTCAGATGTAAAGATCAACTAATCCAACCATATTAAGCATCACTACATGTGATAGTGTAGAGACTCCTTCTTATGTACAGTAATGGGTCAGCGGCATAGCGTTTGGAGCTGGATTCATGTAGTAGAAGTACAATGACTCAGGATCGATGTCTCTGCTGTATGGGCCTCATCAGCTGATAAACACTCTCCAAGAACACACACTTCTCCTTTATCAGCCGAAGAAGGCCTTCACGGCTGAAATGTCCTGAATATTTTAACTTCTGCTACATGACTCTAGCTTGAAGGCTATACCATTGATCCATCGTTACATAATTGTGCAGCTGACTTCACAGTGTATTATGTACTCCATGCCATCCTGTATACTTCACCCTCGACCCCCCACCTCTGCTCAGATGATGGTTCATGCTTGGAGCAACTATGTCAAATATGCATGGGGCTCTGATGAGCTGGACCCACAGAGTAAGAGGGGGTCCACTTCACAAATATTTGGGAATGCAAACATTGGAGCCACTATTGTGGACTCTCTGGACACACTGTATGTCATGGGACTGATGGAGGAGTTTGATACAGCGAAGGAATGGGTGGCTCACAACCTAACGTTTGATAAGGTACAGTGTGTGTGTGTGTGTGTGTGTGTGTGTGTGTGTGTGTGCGTGTGTGTGTGTGTGTGTGTGTGTGTGTGTGTGTGTGTGTGTGTGTGTGTGTGCGCACCCGTGTGTGTGTGTGTGTGTGTGTGTGTGTGTGTGAGTGTGTGTGTGTGAGTGTGTGTGTGTGTGTGTGTGTGTGCGTGTGTGTGTGTGTGTGTGTGTGTGTGTGTGTGTGTGTGTGCGCACCCGTGTGTGTGTGTGTGTGCGCACACCCGTGTGTGTGTGTGTGTGCGCACGCCCGTGTGTGTGTGTGTGCGCGCCCGTGTGTGTGTGTGTGTGTGTGTGTGTGTGTGTGTGCCCGTGTGTGTGTGTGTGTGTGTGTGTGTGTGTGCCCCTGTGTGTGTGTGTGTGTGTGTGTGTGTGTGCCCCTGTGTGTGTGTGTGTGTGTGTGTGTGTGTGTGTGTGTGTGGCTGCCAGCCTTGTGGACTGACGGGGTTGGTTGTGGTGGACGGGTGACCAATTTAATCATCCCTGTATGAATACTGAATTATGATGATGCTGCACTTGCATACATATGTGAATGAATGTACCAACACTCTATGTTGTTACTTGAACAGCTTAATTCTGCCCTTCCCCCAACAGCCCACTAGTGTGTCTGTGTTTGAGTTCAACATTCGCTTCCTTGGAGGATTGCTCAGTGCCTTTGCCCTCACTGGAGATGAGGTAGGAGACATGCAACAGGCTGTGTATACATTAATATGAACAACTGTTGCTGTCTTCCTGTGTGCTCAGGTGTTCAAGGAGAAGGCAGTGGTCTTGGCAGAGAGGCTTCTTCCTGCATTCAACACGAAAACAGGCCTCCCGTGCAATCAAGTGAACTTGAACCGGTGAGCATGTCATAGTCTGTCTGCTTGTCATCAAGTTCTTGTTCCATCGTACAGTGCATGCAAGGTCGCATAATGTCAAGCACACCCGCATCCACATCACCCATACTCACACACACAAAATGTATATGCACTCAGTTCCCACATGTATGTGTCTATACACTGTACATACGTAGGTATGTGTGTGTGTACACGCACAACACTCTGTGGAGTTCTTTACTATGTGCTTGCATCTCCTCTTACTTCTTTAGTCAGGGCTCCCAGTCTGTGTGCACTGGTGCAACCTCTCTAGCTCGGCTGGGAACATTCTCCCTAGAGTGGATGTACCTCACCAACATCACAGGAAACATGCAGTATTATGACAAGGTATGTATCTATCAGTCTACAGTCGTCAGTTGTACTGCTTCTGCACAGTGGTTCGGTGTATCTTAGGGCTACTAATTTTAACAGGTACAAAATTCTGAGTGTTTAGTGAGTAGTGAGAAAATCCCTAAAAATGTACCTGATAAATCTTTGTATGTAGAGGCAATATTTTTATGCACAAAAAACTTAAAATTGCTAAAATTGGTACCCACCAACTCAAACGCTAAAATTTAGTTTTCGCTAAATTTGTAACCTTACTCAAAAAGCTAATTGGGGCAAGCCTGAGCGAGCCCCACAGTTAGGAGATCAACGGCGATTTTGTCTGTCCTCGTACGTCTTACTGTATAGTTCTATTTGCAAACGCATTTGTACTAGCTGCTTTGGCTTCACGAACATTGTGGTTGCACTATTGTGCATGTACAAACAATTATACATATACCCTACACGCTGCACAGTGTACATGTTTCAGGACGACAACATGGATCCGGCCCACGCGGAGCGCCTACGGCGGAGGCGAGAGCGGGAGAGAGACAAACGTGCCTCTGAAACACCTGAACGCAGAGAAGAACGGTTGAGAGTGCGAAGAGAACGGGACAGGGCCAGGCGCGCTATCCGAGTGGCCAACGCAACTGCTGATGTGACACAGGGCCCGCCTGCAGCAGTTAAGTGCTGTCCAGAGGGCACGACGCTCTGCAGAAAGTGCAGACCAGAGTCAGGCCCGACTGCTGCAGATAAGTGCTGCCCAGACCGAACGACGTGCTGCTAAAACCGTTGCAGAGACAGAAGCACAATTAGACCGTGACAGAGAATGGCTTAGAGCACAACATCGCGTGCAGCCGCCACCTTCACTGCTTGAACAGCCTGTGGTTCGTCACAAAATGGGTGCCTTCCATAGACACCTATCTAAACTGGACCGGAGGTGGCGCCATAGATACTCTACCCTACGCAATCTATGGTGGCGCAATGTATCACTTGCTGTGAGGCATTTCCTGGCCTGCAGCTACAATCTCTGCAGTCTGCTGAGTGTGTGCAATGTTATTGCTTTATTCCTTGCTCAGGCTCGCCCCACTGATGATATCATCTGCCTAGTTTTAATTGTTGCTATAATTTGTAGACTTAATGGCTAAAAGACATATTGTTTCTAATTTTCTATACAGTTAGTGGCTCTATTTGTTGTTACACTTGGTAGTATGATGCTCTCTTCTTCACTGATTTCTAGGTGAAGACAATCAGTAGCCACATGCAGTCCCTCCAGCCACCACATGGTATTCCTCCTGACAGACTAAGTGTGGATACAGGGGAATTTGTATCAGGTGAGATTCTGTGCATGGCATTGCATCTGCATGGGTGGGTCATGTGTGTGTGTGTGCGTGCGTGCGTGCGTGTGTGTGTGTGTGTGTGTGTGTGTGTGTGTGTGTGTGTGTGTGTGTGTGTGTGTGTGTGTGTGTGTGTGTGTGTGTGTGTGTGTGTGTGTGTGTGTGTAGGGATTGCACAGGGTTTTAAATGTGTGCTATTATCCCACAGGTGTTTACCCTCATTACATACATGTTATGAATGTGAAGTGTGTCACCATTCAGAGTGTAGTCAGAACCGTTCGGGCCAGTGCTCCAGTCTCACATACTCACTCATGCTCATTGTCCACACTAATGACCCCCCACACGTTGTCATTAATGGTTTTAAGCATGATCTTATTGTGCTAGCATCCCTGCCTCGCCTTTCCCCCTGCCCCCCCCCCCACCAGATCATGTAACCATGGGAGCACCTGGAGATAGCTACTTTGAATACCTCATCAAGTCCTGGTTGATGAGTGGAAAGAATGACACAGAGTCTGCAGCTATGTACTTCAAAGCCATTGATGGCTTTGAGACACGGCTACTGAAGACCACCAGTGATGGCTTGAAGTACTTTGCACAGCAGTCAGGGGATAAAGAGCCCGTACTTAAAATGGACCACTTGGTGAGGCGTGGCATATCCTACAATACACAGAACTGCCTTAACTTCTGAGGTAGAACATTTTCATTTATGTTTACTCTTTTGCGGCTGTGGTGTGCTTGTGGGTATGACAGACCTATTGTCATGGGGTTTAAATTTTTGGATAGGAACAAGGCATGCAAACTACATAACAGGAATAGCTCATTTATGTACTGTGCAGTACTATCTTTACCTCCTTCTCCTTCAGGCTTGCTTCTCTGCTGGCATGTTTGCCCTGACTGCCTTAAATGTTGAGAAGGAAGAGATTCTGAAGAGGGACCACTTCCTACGACTTGCAAGAGAGATTGCTACAACGTGTCATGAATCTTACAACAGAACTGGTAAGTTTAACTACCCATGCATAATTTGAAATCTGTGTACATAGCATTGTGTGTCGTTGTTTCTCCTCCCAGCCACTCATATTGGCCCAGAGGTGCTTGTCTTCTCTCTCAATGGCACCCTCATCAAGTCAGACAACCCCTCCTACCTCCTGCGGCCAGAGACAGTCGAATCCTACTTTTACTTGTGGAGGGCCACTCACAACCCACAGTACAGACAGTGGGGCTGGGATGTAGTTCAGGTGTGTGTGGGGGGGGGGGGGGGAAGTGCTGGTTGGGGTAGGTGTGTACATGAAGCTGTAGAGGCTCATAAGTTGTGTTGATAATACACTGATACAAGAATTGAGCAAGACACAACTGTTAATGATAAATCAAATGCAGGACGTTTAATTGACAAAGACCTCCGGGTCGAAACATCCTGCATTTGATTTATCATTAACAGTTCTGTCTTGCTCAAGAATCTTGTATCAAGTGTATACTGTACATATATGTCTGTGGCTATCAGAGCTAAAAAGTGTTCACACGTGGCATTCTGTCTTGCTTGGCTTAGGCATACAGTTTTGTGTAGAATGAGTTGCACATTTGTGGGGGACATTTTTGGCTTGGGGATTATTTATGGCCACATCTTCAAATGACTCACCACGGGAGTGCTGCCTTTTCACCTATCTACTGAACAGTCTTAAGCCCCATGCATAAGAAATGCTCTACCTTTCTGCTCACACTTGCTTCTCTCTGCATGCAATGTGTGACTAATGCTCCACTTGTTCTCCTCTTGCTCAGGCCATAGAGAAACACTGCCGTTTGGAGAGTGGCTACATTGGTCTACATAGTGTGTACGAGGTCCCTGCTCCTAAAGAAAGTGTCCAACAGAGCTACTTCATGGCAGAGACACTCAAGTACCTCTACCTCCTGTTCAGTGATGACACAGTCCTCTCACTGAACAAGTGGGTCTTCAACACTGAGGGACATCCACTGCCACTGCTGTACACCTCACACTAACACTGATAGCTAACTGACTGATGGTGATTGTGGTATGTAGACTATTGTGTATTTCTGTACATGTTTATAGTTGTTTCACTCCTTGACCATTGGTACAAGTGTGCTCTTTGCAATCATCGTTCTTTGTATGCTTGTCTCAGAGATGATGACTTAATGAATGTGATTAATTGCATTGCATCAGATTCACAGTCATATCATGCCTAATCTGGCTTGCCAAACCATCCCTGTAAACACCTGATCCATGCATCACATGATTCACGATGTGAACACTTCGCAGAAGGTTGTAAACAAGTCATGATTATGCAATCACACAACTGTATGATGCAACACTCTACAGCACTACTTGTTCAACCAAAAGGGTCTGTATGCATCAAAACTGACCATCAGACACTGAACAAGTCTACTGTGGTTTGAATGTAGGCCTACTCCACTGCTAGACTGTTGCTACTGTACCACTCTAAATGAAAGAAGGAATGACATTCCAATCCTTTGGTCTAATGCACCCATATCTCCACTATGTCGGTGAATACATCCTCTCCTTCACAACATGCACACCACCTGACCTCAATATTGTCACTGGTCTGTTGGACTTGCTTGTGGAACCAGCCGTATCTCTGACAGCACGTGTTACCAGGAGTGACACATCCAGCTCCATCCCACAGGGGGTCCTCCCAGGCTATTCTGTTCTCATAGTTGTTCACAAACCCACTCTCACAGTAGTAGTCACTTCCAAGAAAGGCAGGCATTCTCTGACGAGAGGAGGACCCTCCAGTGGAACAGGGGCAGCCATCGGAGTTTGTCTCAGAGTTACCTACTGCATATGTCCACAAATGTCTGCGTGGGATTCCATTGGTAATGAGCACACCTTCAGCATAGTGTGTGTCAATGCTGTGTCTGTTGAATGCATCCATATGCCCAAACTGGTACCCCCTCACTCTACCACACACATGGGTGTAGTTCTCTCTGGTAGGGAACACAAGAGAGGAGCAACCTCTGCTAACACTCTTCCCACAGGCCCTCTGTTTGGTTGTGGTGTTGGAGACCTCGTGGAGACCACTTGGACACCGAGCTGTGGGATCAGTCATGTCAATGTGAGCAACACGTCTCCACTTAGTGCTGTAGATGCCACACTTGACATTTGTAGATGACTTTTGAGTGACTATGATGTTATGCAAATCTACAAGTTCCTTCTGACAGCTTTCTTTCATCAAAGTCAATTCATTGGAGAAGTTGTTTCACAGTTCCTGCATTACTCTGTCTACGCGGGATGAAACATTCTCTTCCATTACATGTAGTACTTGGCTAAGCTCTTCTTGACTCAGAACAGTGTCTCCTTTAGGTCCCTGGGGACCAGGTGGACCAGCTGGTCCAGGAACACCTTGAGGTCCTCTCAGTCCTTCTGGCCCCTCTGCTCCTCGAGTCCCTTTCTGACCGACTGCACCAGGCACTCCTGGACCACCTGTTGGTCCTTGCAGTCCCTGTACACCTCTACTCCCCTTCTGACCCTTGCTTCCTTCCTCTCCTTTCTGTCCTTTCAGTCCTGTAGGTCCAGTATCACCATGGTCACCTTTGTTTCCCTTCAACCCATTGTCACCCTTCTGTCCTCTTGGTCCAATGCTTCCTTTGTCTCCTTTCTCTCCTCTTGGTCCCTCTGGACCAGGAACTCCACGAACATGAGCAGTGAACTCCAGCTCCCCAGTTGGACTGGAGAATCATTGAGTGTCATTGTCAACAGAGAGAGCCTGGCTTGTCCAGCACAGGAAGAGAGCAGTAAAGAACAGTACCTTCACTGCATCCATCTGTGAACTCTAAAGCTATTCTTCTTGGCAGTGACCACTGACTGCAGGTCTTCTTAAATTGCAATGTCAGCAAATTGTTTCTGTAGTGCACATCATGTGAGAGTTGGGAGGTGGGGCTGTTATGTTGTGGGCAGCACCAAAGGACACTAATAGATACAAATTTCACCTTGTATATTAAGTGTATGGCTACTGTACATAACTGAGCCAAATGCAGTACTAGTAAAGTACAACACCTAGGCCTGCACCCATCTGCAAGATTATCATGCAACTACATTAAGTCACCAAATTGCGTCTGTATAGAGCTTGTGGTGTTGTGAGAGTTGGGAGGGTGTGCTGTTGTAGTAAGTTGCATAATTTTAGTGAAGTGCACGAGGCCTTCTTTAGAGAGCTGTGTACATAATAATGTGAAAGCACAGTTTGTTGCATGTTTATTGCACAGCGGAGGCCTACAGAGGTAGAGGGACTGTGAGCTTCCATTAGCTGTGGAGATTCAATTCCAGAGGACAGTTGGATATATGCAGTGTATAATACCAACCTTTACCACTGTTTCATCACTTGGCACCACCATGGCAAGAGATATGGAATACGTATGCTTGAGTTTGCTGTCTGTTACATTGCCACCATGTGAACAGATTACATGACTCATGATCATTGCAGACTGAGAGCATTCCACTGTACTTAACATTACATGCAAACACACACACACACACACACACACACACACACACACACACACACACACACACACACACACACACACACACACACACACACACACACACACACACATGCACCTTGACCCTGTCCCATGGGTTCCCATGGACCAAATGTTCAAGGCACACTGTCTGTGATATGGGACAAAAGTACACACACACACTCACACACCTTGACCCTGTCCTATGGTTTCCCTTGGTCCAAATAATCAGGGACTGTCTGCAATATGGACAAAAGTGACTGTGCTGTGTAACTGTGTACCTGTGGGCTTCCATCAGTGTGGGTTCCCTTCAGAGGAAGCGCCTACTGTACCACAAGGGTAGGGGAAGCTGGGAGGGCCACTTGCTTGGTTTGCTGCATGGTGCAACATTCCTGCTGTTGACATTGTTTCACAACTGATCTTATTATAATAAACTTTCCATACATGCATGAAGCCACTCTGCCTATTCTGCACAACTTTATACCACTCATCTATCACACAAATTGATAGTAAGTCTGACTATATGAGTTCTCACCAGGCCACACTTTCGTTGGGCTGTGTCTGCACAAGTCTCATCTGCAGCATCTCTCCATGGAGCAATTGCTTTGGCATGAGATTATTTGCTGGTCAAATGATTGAACCAGCACAAATGGTATATGATAGAAGAAATGTTTTCTAAAGTACCAAAATGTAGCCGCTGCTATTAAGATTTGAATAATTTGGTATCATTTAGCATGCATACCAATATTAATGTCATAAGAAATGAATGCAAGCACCTTACTTCAAATCTGATGTACTTTTGCGGTATGAGTTTGCATTGCATTGTGTGCCTCTCCTCTCAGCCACTCACTGGTCCTAAGGTATATGGTGAGACACGTGATGCAGGTGTGTATTGGGAGAGGGTGAGGTGCATGAGGGAGAGGGTGAGGTGAGGGAGAGGGTGAGGTGAGGGTGTTGGTAAAGGTAGGTGCTCTACAAGAAACTGTGTGCTGTAATGTGTCTGATACACTGTGCATCTATAAAGGTTTGTTCCATAGTAGTGTTAAGGTTGTTATACAGCAGCACTTGCTATTAGCCTGCAGCTAGGGTCTATGATAGGTACATATAATGTCCACTAGTTGCATTCCTAATATAATACTAATTGGGTGTGTGTGGTGGGAATGGAATTAACTGACAAACATCAATAGTTGCCGCTTTCTCTGAATTTCACTTTGGCCTGTTTCAGAGCTACTCAGCTTGCATGCTAGCTTCATGGCAGAGACACTCAAGTACCTCTACCTCCTGTTCAGTGATGACACAGTCCTCCCCCTGGACAAGTGGGTCTTCAACACTGAGGGACATCCACTGCCACTGCCGTACACATCACACTAACACTGATAGCTAACTGACTGATGGTGATTGTGGTATGTTGATAATTGTGTATTTTGGTAGACTGTTTTGCATTTCTGTATATGTTCACATTTGTTTGACTCCTTGACCATTGGTCCTAGTGTGCTCCTTGTGATCATTGTTCTTTGTATACTTGTACAGCAGATCGATGTTGACTCTTAATGACTGTGGTTGATTACATTACATCATATTCACTGTAATGTAATACCTAGTCTGGCACACTCTACCATCCCCTGTACTCTGATCCATGCAAACATGAGAAAATCAATTGTTATAGCCACTCACAACGCACCTTACAAAGGGTGGTGTTGGAATGTAGTGTAAGTGTGTGATAGAGGAGGGGGTGGGGTACTGGTTAATTGGGGTAGGCTATTGCACTACAAGGAAATTGTTGGTATCACAGGTTTCACAAAAGTTTGCTCCAGTTGCACTTACAGTTAGCAGAGGTCTATAACATAAGTAGTGTCTGGTAGTTGCACTCCTAATGTAGTGCAAATTAATTGGGCGTGTGCAGTTGGAATGGCATTAACTGCCAAATGTCAATATTCGGCGCTTTCTTTCACTTTGGCTTGTTGCAAAGCTACTCGGATTGCATGCTAGCTTCATGGCAGAGACACTTACATAAATACCTCTACCTCCAGTTTTAGTGATGACTCAGTCCTCCCCCTGGACAAGTGGGTCTTCAACACTGAGGGACATCCCCTGCCACTGCTGTACACCTCACACTAACACTGATACGTTGTTAGGTGAGTGATAGTGATTTGGTAGACTTCTTTGTATTTCCACCTTTTATATTTATTTCTCTCCTTGATCATTGGTCCAAGTGCGCCCTTCATGATTATTGTTCTGTGTATGTTTGAATAAAGGAGATGTTGATGGTTGTGGAAAATTGCATTATCACTGTAATGTCATGCCTAATCTGGCTTGCTAGGCCACCCCAGTAAACACCCTATCCATGCACCGCATGATTCATGATGCACAATTCACTAAAGTTGTAAATGTGTCCTGATTATGCAATCACACAACTGTATGATGCAACACTTTACAGCACTACTTGTACAACCTGAAGAGTCTGTATGCATCAAAACTGACCATCAGATACTGAACAAGTCTACTGTGGTTTGAATGTAGGCCTACTCCACTGCTAGACAGTTGCTACTGTACCACTCTAAATCAAAGAAGGAATGACATTCTACTCCTTTGGTCTACTGCACCCATATCTCCACTATGTCAGTGAATACGTCTTCATCTGACCAATTGTAATTTGTACACGACCTGACCTCAATGCTGTCGCTGGTCTGCTGGACTTGCTTGTGGAACCAGCCATATCTCTGACAGCATGTGTTACCAGGAGTGACACATCCAGCTCCATCCCATAGGGGATCCTCCCAGGCTATTCTACTGGCCCAGGTGGTCACAAACCCACTCTCACAATAGTAGTCAGTTCCAACACAGGCAGGAATCCTCTGACGAGAGGAGGACCCTCCAGTGGAACAGGGGCAACCATAGTTGTGTGTCTCAGATAAACCTACTGCATATGTCCACAAATGTCTGCGTGGGCTTCCATTGGTAATGAGCACACCTTCAGCGTAGTGTGTGTCAATGCTGCCTCCATTGAATGCCTCAATGCCTCTAAACTGGTACCCCCTCACTCTACCACACACATGGGTGTAGCTCCCACTGGTATTGAATACAAGAGAGGAGCAACCAATGCTAGCACTCCTCCCACAAGCCCTCTGTTTGGTTGTGGTGTTGGAAACCTCGCGGAGACCACTTGGACACTGAGCTGTGGGATCAGTCATGTCAATGTGAGCAACACATCTCCACTTAGTACTGAAAATACCACACTTCACTTGTGTACTCTGCAAGTCTGTGACTGCTGCACTAAGTCTATTTAGTTCAACTGAGAAATTCTGCTGAAGTGCCCTCAGTACCTTGTCAAACTCCTCTTTGCTGAGAACAGTGTCTCCCTGAGGTCCCTGCAAGCCAGGTGCATGGACCAGGTAGTCCAGGAACACCTTGAGGACCTCTCTCACCTTCTGGCCCCTCTGGCTCACGAGCCCCTCTCTGACCAACTAAACCAGGCAGCCCTGCACCACCTGTTGGTCCCTGTACACCTTGTAGTCCCCTAACACCTTTCTCACCCTTTCCTCCTTTCAATCCAGTGAGCCCAGCACTTCCTCTGACTCCTTTCTCTCCTCTTGGTCCTTGTGGACCAGGAACTCCAGCCAGCTCAAGGGTTACCTTGCCACCAGGGCAGTCTATGTTGCTAGCATTGTGACAGTAGTCATGAGAAGCAGCCAACTGAGCCAACAGGCAAAGAGCAAGCAGTGCTGTCAGTGTGCACTGCATTCTTCTCTGTATCTAACAGCACACTGGCTGGGAGTGCAAGGAGGAGTGCTTTTATGCTTCATATTAACCACATTGCTATGAATCTGATTACAGATCTTGTGAACTCACCTAACAGCTATAAAATTGTCTGTTTGGAAAAGAGTCTGAGAAATTGAGCAACGATTGCATGCCCTCGAACAGACTAGTTGTCAAATGCAGGCATAGTTAAGTATATAATTGTTAGTAGAATGGCATTTGGTTTAGCCAGGAGTGCATTCATTATGCACTCCTGGTACGTAGCTTTTGCCATCACAGAACACTAGCTACTCTCATGACTGTGGGTTCCTTGGTACATTATGTGTTTGTAAATACTCACTGTAAATGCATGTACTGTAAGCAGTCATGTGTCTGTCTGTGCTGGACCCTTCTCTGCGCGCGCACATGTGTGTGTGTGTGTGTGTGTTGCATGTTTATCTCCCTCCCTCCCTCCCTGACACAATGTCATGCATACCTATCATGAGTGACAGATCAGCGACTGAAGGGAGCAAGTATTTCAAGTTGAGGTGGCAGCCCCATGAGTATTTTTTAACTCGAAGTACTTGTTTTTCATTATAGCGGCAAGACTATATACGTACATAGCTATTGAGCATGGCTGCATGTAATTCACTTATGTAGCATTACTCATTACCGCCAGGTGTAAGTACTTGACTGTCTGCAATCTCATTAGTGACCTGATTTCTGTATACTTAGCACTAATCATATTGCACTGGTGGACTAAACAAGCCAGCTACATCCTGTTTGCTCCACAGTTTAAGTGAGTTTACCTTTAAGTTTGCACCCAGTGCATTGATCAACCTCAGAGGAATAGATCAGCTGTTGAGGATATGCATGGTAAGTCTTAGTCTGGGACAAACCCATCTAACCACACAAACACACATTTTAGTAGCTGCTGGTTCCAGTTCCAATAACAATGATATAAAATTATATTATAGATGAGAGTGTGTTGCTATAGCAACTATAACTAGCATACAATGACCCATACACTGTATACCCATACATTCTAACCAGTAGAAACTGTCCCATGGCTATGTGGCACCTCCAAGCCACGCTTGTTGTCCTGTCGTCCAAGTACAGTACACTACCACCACATAATCACCCAACTACAATGGTGTTCACAGTTGACACATAGATCCATATCCCATATTGCACAGTGATTGGAGATTGCCTCCTGTGGCTCTCACAGCACCCCATATATGTACATAGCTACAGAGTTCATAAGCCATAAACCTGTTTCAAGGACAAACATGAGAAGCTTCAATTCCGACCAATCCTATAGTAGATCAATTGCAAGAGCCATGTATAAGATTGAATTGTGTGAAAATGTTGTGAAATACACTGTTGGCTCACATAAAATGCTATGCCATAATGTGAATGCACCACACTGTAAACTTTGAAGCACCTTTTGCTACTTGGGGAGGTCCATCGTGTGTGTGTGTGTGTGTGTGTGTGTGTGTGTGTGTGTGTGTGTGTGTGTGTGTGTGTGTGAGTGAGAGAGAGAGAGAGAGAGAGAGAGAGAGAGAGTGGGAAGCCATATGATCCGGAGCTGACACTGAATGGAGAACCCATCCCCTACATCGGTGACTCAACCTTCCGTTTCCTTGGTGCTCCTGTCTCTGTTCACTCAACCAGTGCACAGGCCAGAGAAGGCTTGCTGAGGAAGCTGAAGTCCCTTCTGGAGAAAGTTGACGCAACTCTCATCACAAGGCAGCAGAAGCTAAGGCTCTTCAAAGCTGGCATCTGTCCAAGACTCTCCTGGGACCTCTCAGTATCCGTATTCCCCCTCACGTGGCTCCAAACCAAGCTCCAGCCTCTGGCCACACGGTACCTGAAGCGTTGGTGTGGTCTAGCCAGGTCAGCAGACACAAGCCGGCTGTTTCTACCCAAAGCCAATGGTGGCCTGGACCTACCAGAACTGACTACCATGTACAAGAAGTTACACGCAGCGAAAGCTGCCTCGTACATGTGCTCCAGGGACCCAACAGTGAGATCTATTGCCACCCAGGAGACACTGAGGGAGGCCGCGCAGAGGAGACCTGCCTATCGCCCATTCCAAGAGGTGGTTGACGTGATGAAAGACCCAGGTGCCACAAAGAAGAAGATCACCACCCAAGTCAAGGCCAAAGTGCAGGCAGCAGACAATGCAGCCCGGCTCGCCCACAGTGCAGGTCTGACTGTCCAAGGCCAGACAGTGCGGGACTTCCAGGGAAGAGCAGCTGACCTGTGGTCTACCACAGTGCAGTCCCTCCCAGAGCGTGCTTTCAAGTTTGCCCTCAATGCCGTCACAGACACACTGCCACATAACAGGAACCTTTTCCTGTGGAAGAAGATGTCTTCCCCACAGTGCCAACTCTGCAGCAAAGAGCAAACCCTACACCACGTGCTCAACAACTGCACAGTGGCCCTGGAGGGGAGACGGTACAACGACAGGCACGACAGCGTTTTGGCCTGCATCCACTCCTTCCTCTCTGCACACCTACCAAAGGACAGCAGGATCACTGCGGATCTCCCCAACATCTCATTCACCTTCCCCCAGAACATTGTTGCCACTGACGAACGACCAGACATCGTTGTCTGGAGTGACTCCTCCATCCACATGGTGGAGTTGACCATCCCATTTGAGACTGGTATCGAGGATGCAGCACAGCGGAAGCGAGCAAAGTATGCAGAACTCGTGGAGAGATGCAGAAGGAATGGCTTTGCTGCTACTCTCACCACCATTGAGGTTGGTTCGAGAGGTTTCATCCATGTCCCCAGCTTCAATCAACTTTATCAGATGGTGGATGCCAGCTCAAAGGCAAAGAGTGAACTGGAGAGGGAGGTGATTCGGCGAGTCATCGAGGAATCATTCCGCATATGGTGCAAGAGGAATTGGAGTGAACACAACAGACTACTTGATAACCTGCATGCTTAACTTTACCCTTACTCTCTCACCTAACCTAACTGTAATTGCATGCCTGAATAGTATTTCTATCTATTTTTTTTTCCTTTTGTTTGTGAGGTCCGACTTTAACTGTGCATGTTTGTTTTCAGAACATCCTTTTTGGCAGTGTCGGAGTCACCTCTACCCACCTGTCACTTTTAATGCATTTGAAACAAGTATGTACTTACCTGCAGTTTTGAATAATAATGGTGACAAGTTGAAAAAAGAGAGAGAGAGAGAGAGAGAGAGAGAGAGAGAGAGAGAGAGAGAGAGAGAGAGAGAGAGAGAGAGAGAGAGAGAGAGAGAGAGAGAGAGAGAGAGAGAGAGAGAGAGAGAGAGAGAGAGAGAGAGAGAGAGAGAGAGAGAAAGAGAGAGAGGGAGGGAAGAGAGAGAAAGAGTGTGTACTTCAACCTACAAGCCAACTTGTGACAATAGCCAACTACCTACCTATTGTCAGCTACTAATTGTGACTATAATACATAAAAGTAAGGTGAAAGTCGTTTTTAGAGAGAAGCCATCTGCATGAGCATGTGTAGTGTTGTGGTGAAGACAGTACCAATGGTCAAACAATTAGTTAACTTATCACTGCTGATGTCCTGAATGACTTCATTGACACAGAGTGTTAAGATTCCTCTAAATGACAGATGGGTAGCTAATACACATGTACGTACATGTGTCATTGTTTCATTCTTGATACCTGTCACAATGACAATTGACATGATTGAACGAGAGCGAGAAGTGCTGATAGGGGTGGGTGCATGTGCATACATCTGTGGCTGTCACTACAGAAATGTTTTCAGGTGCTGCATTCTGCAATGTTTGGTTTAGGCATACAGAGTTGTGTAGACTGTTCTGTAGATTATTGCACATTTGTGGGGGACATTTTGGCCCAGGGGCTATTATTTATGGCCACATCTTCAAATGACTGATCATAGGAGTGCTATCTGTTCACCTATCTACTGAACTATCTCTAAGCCCTATACATAAGGAATGCCTTCTACTCCCACTGCTTCTCTCTGCAATGTGGGACAGATGCTACACTTCTCTCCTCTTGCTCAGGCCATTGAGAAGCACTGCCATTTGGAGGGGGGCTAAATTGGTCTAAGTAGTGTGTACAAGGTCCATACATACGCACATACATACATTGGTTCAGCTAAATCTGGGAAAGTAGGTCCGTGCTCCTAAAGTATGGAAAGTGTCCAACAGAGCCACTTCATGGCAAAGACACTCAAGTACCTCTACCTCCTGTTCAGTGATGACGCAGTCCTCCCCCTGGACAAATAGGTATTCAACACTGAGGGACATCCACTGCCACTGCTGTACACCTCACACTAACACTGATAGCTAACTGACTAATGATGATAGTGGTACGTAGATTATTGTGTATTTCTGTACATGTTTATAGTTGTTTCACTCCTTGACCATTGGTACAAGTGTGCTCTTTGCAATCATTGTTCTTTGTATTCTTGTCTTAGAGAAGATGACTTAATGAATGTGATTAATTGCATTGCATCAGATTCATAGTCATATCATGCTTATTCTTGTTTGCTAAACCATCCCTGTAAACACCTGATTCATGCACTGCATTCACAATGGGAATACTTTAACACCTTCTGGAAGGTTGTAAACAAAGTCATGATTATGCAATCACACAACTGTATGATGAAACACTCTACAGCACTATTTGTTCAACCAGTCTGTATACATCAAAACTGACCATCAGATACTGAACAAGTCTACTGTGGTTTGAATGTAGGCCTACTCCACTGCTAGACAGTTGCTACTGTACCACTCTAAATCAAAGAAGGAATGACATTCTACTCCTTTGGTCTACTGCACCCATATCTCCACTATGTCGGTGACTACGTCCTCACTACTGGTACTGACACTTGCACACCACCTGACCTCAATGCTGTCACTGGTCTGCTGGACTTGCTTGTGGAACCAGCCGTATCTCTGACAGCATGTGTTACCAGGAGTGACACATCCAGCTCCATCCCACAAGGGGTCCTTCCAGGCTATTCTGTTCTCATAGTTGTTCACAAACCCACTCTCACAGTAGTAGTCACTTCCAACAAAGGCAGGGATGTTCTGACGAGAGGTCGACCCTCCAGTGGAACAGGGGCAGCCCCAACGATGTGTCTCAGATCTACCTACTGCATATGTCCACAAATGTCTGCGGGGGCTTCCATTGGTAATGAGCACACCTTCAGCATAGTGTGTGTCAATGCTGCCTCCATTTATTGCCTCAATTTCTCTAAACTGGTACCCCCTCACCTGTCCACACACAGAGGTGTAGTTCCCACTGGTATTGAACACAAGAGAGGAGCAACCTCTGCTAACACTCCTCCCACAAGCCCTCTGTTTGGTCATGGTGTTGGAGACCTCACGGAGACCACTTGGACACCGAGCTGTGTGATCAGTCATGTCAATGTGAGCAACACGTCTCC
>OZ025890.1:4282291-4317291 GCA_964019415.1 Ianthella basta | reverse complement strand
TCACCACATATGTCCACAAATGTCTGCGTGGGTTTCCATTGGTAATGAGCACACCCTCAGCATAGTGTGTGTCAATGCTACCTCCGTTGATGAATGCATCCATACTTCCAAACTGGTACCCCCTCACTCGGCCACACACATGGGTGTAGTTCTCACTGGTAGGAAACACAAGAGAGGAGCAACCACTGCTAGCACTCCTCCCACAAGCTCTCTGTTTGGCTGTGGTGTTGGAGACCTCACGAAGACCACTTGGACACTGGGCTGAGGGATCAGTCATATCAATGTGGACAACACGTCTTCAGTTGGGGTTACCAGTGTATACACCACACTGTAAACACACATGCTGAGGGTCTGTGATAGTAGCTCGGAGCCAATTCAATTCTCTGGAAACATTTTGCTGGAGTGCCTGCAGTACCTTGTCAAATTCTTCTTGATTAAGGAAAGTATCTCCTTCATGTCCCTGTGGACCAGGTGGACCAGCTGGTCCAGGAACACCTTGAGGTCCTCTCTGTCCTTCTGGCCCCTCTGGTCCTCAAGCCCCTTTCTGACCGACTGCACCAGGCACTCCTGGACCACCTGTTGGTCCTTGCAGTCCCTGTACACCTCTGCTCCCCTTCTGACCCTTGCTTCCTTCCTCTCCTTTCTGTCCTTTCAGTCCTGTAGGTCCAGTATCGCCGCGGTCTCCCTTGCTTCCCTTAAACCCAGTGTCACCCTTCAGTCCTCTTGGTCCAATGCTTCCTTTGTCTCCTTTCTCTCCTCTTGGTCCCTCTGGACCAGGAACTCCACGAACATGAGCAGTGAACTCCAGCTCCCCAGTTGGACTGGAGAAACACTGAGTGTCATTGTCATCAGACTGGGAGAGAGCCTGGCTTGTCCAGCACAGGAACAGAGCACTAAAGAGCAGCACCTTCACTGCATTCATCTGTGAACTCTAAAGCTGAGTTCTTGTTGACAGTGACCACTGACTGCAGGTCTTCTTAAATCGCAATGTCAGCATTTTTTATATTGTGCAGTCATGTGAGAGTTGGGAGGTGGTGCTGTTATGTTGTGGGCAGCAGCACCAATGGACACTAATAGATAAAAATTACACCTCATCCAAGTGTATAGCTACCGCATACACCTGAGCCAAATGCAGTAAAGAACAATACCTAGCTATAGGGCCTGCACCTATCTGTGAGTGTATCATCAGCCACCAAATTGTGTCAGTATAGAGCATGTGGTCCTGTGAGAGTTGGGAGGGTCTGCTGTTGTAGATGCATAATTTTAGCAAAGTGCACGAGGCCTTCTTTAGAGAGCTGTGTACATAATAATGTACACAGGGCACAGTTTGTTGCATGTTTGCTGCGTGTGGGAGGCATTGAGATTCAATTCCAAAGGACAGTTGGATGTATGCAGTATATAGCCCTAACTTGTATATACCACTGTTTCATCATTGGGCACCACCTTGGCAAGAGATATGGAATACAATTGAGTGTTTGCATTCTGTTACAGTGCCACCATGTCAACAGATTACATGGCCCATGATCAGTGCAGATTGAGAGTAATTCTTTAAGGCCAATCCACTGTACTTAACATTACACGCACGCGCACATACACATGCACACACACACACACACACACACACACACACACACACACACACACACACACACACACACACACACACACACACACACACACACACACACACACACACACACACACACATGCACCTTGACCCTGTCCTATGGTTTCCCATGAACCAAATGATCAGGACACTCTGTCTGCAATATGGGACAAAAGTACACTCACACCTGTGACCCTGTCCTACGTATGGTTTCCCTTGGTCCAAATAATCAGGAGACTGTCTGCAATATGGACAAAAGTGACTGTGCTGTGTAAGTGTGGGCTCTTTTCAGAGAAAGCGCCTACTGTACCACAAGGGCAGGGGAAGCTGGGAGGGCCACTTGCTTGGTTTGCTGCATGGCGCAGCATTCCATACAAAATACTAGGGTGAAGCCGTACAAGGAATGTGCCATAGTGAATATAAGCCGCTGCTTGGGATGGCCTTCCTGTTTGAGTACCTGGGAAGGCCTGGCAGTATAGTGCACACAGCGATATTAAAGCGCACGACATTTGCTGACATGCAAATCTATATTTTTTTGCAGTAGGCCGTTGTTCTTGTTTAAGGCGCGCTGAAAGTGCACATATAAATGTACATAGAAGAACACTGCATGTACTGTGCATTTATATGGAGACACGGTCATGTGTAGTATTCCAAACAACTCCGGTGCATACAGTCACAAACTGTGGCAGCCGTGCCCAGGTGGTCTAGCTGACCCATGGCATGGGTACGATTGCATAATGCGCCTCAAGATGGCCGCGATAAATGCAGGTAATCTAATTATAGCACCAATCAGCACCAATTAGCAAGAAGCAACACCTATGCAGTATCCCAGCCCTTAGCACAGTTGCTTGACAATCCCTATGGTGCAGGGTTCAAATCCTACTTCACCCATTCCCCCCTCTTTTTGCTTGACTTTATCTGCCCCTACCACCCCCACCACCATCAAAACATACATGCACCAGCACCTCCACCGGCCACCACTACCACCACACAGTACAAGTTACAAAATGCGGTTCCAGCATATGTGCCAGTGCTACAAGGACAACACCCACCAGTGTAACCACCACCACCACTTCCACCACCACCTCCATCACCACCTCCACCACCAGCACCGCCGCCACCACCATGCACCACCATACAGTCCAAGTTACAATCGCTGTAGCTAGTAAATGCAGCAGAACATACTAGGAAAAACACCACCAGTACAAGTTACACAGGGTCACCACCACCAGTGCATGTAGAGTAGCTGGGAACATTGCTGAAAGGCCACCACCACCAGTGCATGTTGCTGATGGTACCCACCATAGGTTCCAGTAGAGTATTTGGGCTTGTTGTCCACAGCAACCAATCACATCGCAAGTTACAGGGGTGAAGGACTAAAGGCACACATTGACTGTTTGCAAATTCCAGAGGGCCAGGACCAGCACGGGCACCATTGGAGAGCATAATGCGGCAAGCACATGGGTACAAGTTACATTTGCTTGCCACATGATGCTCTCCAATTAATGATGCCCGTGCAAGTCCTGGCAAATTGCACTGGTGGTGGCCTTCCAGCAATTATTATAATAAACATTCCATACACATATGAAGCCACTCTGCCTATTCTGCACAACTTCATACCACTTATCTATCACACCAATTGTTTTCAAGTCTGACTATACAAGTGATCACCACACTTTCGTCGGGCTGTGTCTGTATGAGTCTCATCTGCAGCATCTCTCCATATAGAGCAGTTGCTTTGACATGAACTTCTGTGCAGGCCAAATGATTGAGCCAACACAAAGAGTATGGTACAGCAATGTTTTCTAATGTTTCTTCAATACCAAAATGTATAATTTATAGCTTTTAGGTTTTGGACAATTTGTTAGAGTATGTTAATCATTTAGTATGCATACCACAATCAATGTCAAAAGAAATGCATGCGCCTTGTTTCAAATCTGATGCATTTTTGCAGTATGAGTTTGCACTGTACTGTGTGCCGTTACCTCTCAGTCACTCACATTGGCCCTGGGGTATATACTTGTTTTCTCTCCCAATGGCACCCTCATCAAGCAACACCTCCTACCTACTGTGGATGGAGACAGTTGAATCTTACTTTTACTTGACTATGTGTTAGGTAACTGTATAGTCAAGTGTTGACTGATTGCTTTTAACTGTGTTGTATTCTACTGCTGGGCATATTACAGTGCCACACTGTATGTGCACATAATTATGCATCCCGGATGCATAATTATGTGCACATATTGTGGAGTTTGTGTATGGTTGATTGATTTGGTCTCCTGACATGTGTTGTGCGAATCACTTTGATCTGTTTGTTTTGGAGGTATTTTGCCCATGTTCTACTTGTTCAATTGAGAAATAATTATAAGGCCTGGCCAGAGAAGGTCAATTATTACAGCCACTCACAACATGTACACAGAATACAAAGGGTGGTGCTGGGACATGTGGTGCAGTGTGTGTACTGGGAGAGGGTGAGGTTAGGGTGCTGGTTGGGGTAGGTGCATGCTCTACAAGAAATTGTGGGCATCCAGCTGTAATGTGTGTGATACATTGTGTTTCTATATATAAACGTGTGGTTCATATATAGTAGTGTTATGGTTGCTAATGTTTGCTAGTTGCAATTGCATTCCAAATATACTGCTAATTGGGTGTGTGAGGTTGTGTCTTGCTCAGGAATCTTGTATCATGTACATATAGGTATGTCTGTGGCTGTCAGATCTTAAAAGTGTGCACATGTAGTATTCTGTCTTGTTTGGCTTAGGCTTACAGTTTTGTGTAGAATGGTTGGTGTATGGTTGCACATTTGTGGGGCTTTAGGCTCAGGGATTATTTATGGCCACACCTTCAAATGACTTACCACTGGAGACCTATGCATAAATAATGCTCTACCTTTCTGCTCACACTTTCTTCCTTCTCTCTGCAATGTGTGACTGATGCTCCACTTGTTCTCTTGCTCAGTTCATTGTGGAACACTGCCGTTTGGAGAGTGGCTACATTGGTCTAAGTAATGTGTACAAGGTCCGTGCTCCTAAAGAAAGTGTCCAGCAGAGCTACTTCATGGCAGAGACACTCAAGTACCTCTACCTCCTGTTCAGTGATGACACAGTCCTCCCCCTGAACAAGTGGGTCTTCAACACTGAGGGACATCCACTGCCACTGCTGTACACCTCACACTAACACTGATAGCTAACTGACTGATGGTGATTGTGGTATAGACTGTTTTGCATTTCTGTACATGTTCACAATTGTTTCACTCCTTGACCATTGGTCCTAGTGCGTACTTGTGATCATTGTTCTTTGTATGCTTGTGCAGCAGATCAATGTTGACTCTTAATGACTGTGGTTTATTACATTACATCATATTCACTGTAATGTCATACATACCTAGTCTGGCACACTAGATCAATCCATGCACCACATTGCACAATTTGCTTAAAGTTGTAAACATGTTATGATTACGCAATCACACAACTGTATGATGCAACACTCTACAGCACTACTTGAACAACCAAAAGAGTCTGTATGCATCAAAACTGACCATCAGACACTGAACAAGTCTACTGTGGTTTGAATGTAGGCCTACTCCACTGCTAGACTGTTGCTACTGTACCACTCTAAATCAAAGAAGGAATGACATTCCACTCCTTTGGTCTACTGCACCCATATCTCCACTATGTCGGTGACTACATCCTCATTATCTGACCAAGGATTGCTTGCACACCACCTGATCTCAATGCTGTCACTGGTCTGCTGGACTAGCTTGTGTTACCAGGAGTGACACATCCAGCTCCATCCCATAGAGGATCCTCCCAGGCTATTCTAGCAGGATGGCTGTTCACAAACCCACTCTCACAGTAGTAGTCATTTCCAACAAAGGCAGGGATGTACTGACGAGAGACGGAGCCTCCGGTGGAACAAGGGCAGCCCCAACCATTCGTCTCAGATGTACCTACTGCATATGTCCACAAATGTCTGCATGGGCTTCCATTGGTAATGAGCACACCTTCAGCGTAGTGTGTGTCAATGCTGCCTCCATTGAATGCCTCAATTGCTCTAAACTGGTACCCCCTCACCTGTCCACACACATTAGTGTAGTTCCCACTGGTATTGAATACAAGGGAGGAGCAACCTCTGCTAACACTCCTCCCACAAGCCCTCTGTTTGGTTGTGGTGTTGGAAACCTCACGAAGACCACTTGGACACCGAGCTGTGTGATCAGTCATGTCAATGTGAGCAACACGTCTCCACTTAGTGCTGTAGATGCCACACTTTACTTGTCCATTCTGCAAATCTGCGACTGCTGCACTAAGTCTATTTAGTTAACTGAGAAATTCTGCTGAAGTGCTCTCAGTACCTTGTCAAACTCTTCTTTACTGAGAACAGTGTCTCCTTCAGGTCCCTGCAAGCCAGGTGGACCAGCCAGTCCAGGAACTCCTTGAGGTCCTCTCACTCCTTCTGGCCCCTCTGGCCCACGAGCCCCTCTCTGACCAACTAAACCAGGCAGCCCTGCACCACCTGTTGGTCCCTGTACACCTTGTAGTCCCCTAACACCTTTCTCACCCTTTCCTCCTTTCAGTCCGCTCAGCCCAATATTTCCTTTCACTCCCTTTTCTCCTCTAGGTCCTCGTGGACCAGGAACTCCAGCCAGCTCAAGGGTTACCTTGCCACCTGGGCAGTCTAAGTTGCTAGCATTGTGACAGTAGTCATGAGAAGCAGCCAACTGAGCCAACAGGCAGAGAGCAAGCAGTGCTGTCACTGTGCACTGCATTCTTTTCTGTATCTAACAACACACTGGCTGGGAGTGCAAGGATGAGTGCTTTTATGCTTCATATTAACCACATTGCTATGAATCTGATTACAGATCTTGTGAACTCACCTAACACAGCTATAAAATCGTCTGTTTAGAAAAGAGTCTGAGAAACTGAGCAACGATTGCATGCCCTCGAACAGATCCAGTTGTCAAATACAGGCATAGTTAAATATATAATTGTTAGTAGAATGGCATTTGGTTTATCCAGGAGTGCATTCATTATGCACTCTTGGTATGTATAGCTTTACCATCGCAGAACACTAGCTATTCTGGCGACTGTGGGTTTCTTGGTACATTATGTGTCTCTAAATACTCATTGTAAATGCATGTACTATAAGCAGTCGTGTGTCTGTCTGTGCTGGAGCCTTCTCTCTCTGTCTCTCTCTGTGTGTGTGTGTGTATGTCTGCATGGTGCGTGTTTGTTGCATGTTTCCCTCCCTCCCTTCCTGACACAATGTCATGCTTAGCCATCGTGATTGACAGATCAGCAACCGAAGGGAGCAAGTATTTCGAGTTGGGGGCAGCAGCAGTGTTTTTAACTCAAAATACTTGTTCTTTATTATAGTGGCAAAACTAGGTACATAGCTAATGAGCATGGCTGCATGTAATTCACTTATGTAGCATTACTCATTACCGCCAGGTGCATGTACTAAGATGGTCTGTATGACTATACTGTGTGCATGTGCTGTGCAGAAACTATTGGCATGTTATTCATGCATAGTGCACTTCTGAGAGTGTGCTGTATGAATGTGTAAGGGAAGTTGAATTATAACAAGATAGCTCCAATAAATTAGAAGTGCTTATCAAGACACAATGTGCCAAGTGCATACATGTATTCCATGCATACATTCCAGCTACTCCCTAATGTCATGGAGCTGCAAACTGTGACTAACTGTGACTACATAATGGTCAGAATTGTCACAAGAGAGAAACCATGTACATGTGGAGTGTGAGCGTTGTATGTAGTGTAGGCAGTTCTAATGGTCACAATTAGTTATCTTATCACTGCCAAGCTGCATTAGACCTAAAGTGAGCTAAAACACAATACAATTGCAAGGTCGTGTACTCTTTGTCGTTCACCTCTTGTCAGCTCATCTTGGCAACGCAGTAATGCTGATGGTGACTCTCTGAGACAATGGACGAAGTTACACAAGCCAATTAACAACTGTGTATTATAGAGCATGATAGCCATGCGATGCTGACCATGCATAATGCGCGTAGCACATATACTGCATAAAATTATACTGACAGACACAGTATTGTGGTTGTGTATATGAACAGCAGAGGATGTTTGTACACCTACCAAGGAATGATGCAAAGTCTCGTGTCATTGCTTGCTACATTAATTGAATGTGAGTGGACAGAGCTCAGAGGGAAGTGCATGCACATACACTCACCTCATATTGGAAGCCCCCTGTGCCACGTGGGATGGCTGCACACTGGACTGCTGTGCAAGTGGGACATGGACAGTGAGTGGTTATGTACAATGATGGCAACAGATTATTGTATACTCATGATTTCATCTCATTATTGGTTGGGGAGTGTCTCTAATGCACTGTAACCACACATGTCCAGGTACAGAGTACATAGTGAATGTAATGTTGCTGCAGTGTATAGGCTCCATCTGCATTTAACCTAATGCTGAATGCACTTTTGGTGCTATCTACAGGTCAGCCATGTAAAGCGTGCTGCTATATAAAAGCCCATGTCATGTGCCTACTGTTCATGATTTTGAATGTGCTTGTTATAAGCAAAATGAAATTGCATATATGCATGATTCCTGATATCACGACCACATTCTTGATCTGTGCTAGGCAGTATACTTGTATTGTATTGGCACAAATTGCTACTGTGAAAGAAACAGAGTTGGAAATTTTGAGAAGAATCATTGAACACCAAATCAACCATTTACATTCATACACTGTTTACATAATATAGTACACCTAATTGCATCTAATGTTTTAACTATACAAGTGTATCTGAAGCATAATGCTATACACTTGCGCCTTCTACTGCACCCATAACTCCAGTACATCAGTTACCACATCTTCATGCCTCCAGTGGTCATTTGCACACCACCTGACCTCAATGTTGTCACTGGTCTGTTGGACTTGCTTGTGGAACCAGCCGTATCTCTGACAGCATGTGTTACCAGGAGTGACACACCCAGCTCCATCCCACAAGGGATCCTCCCAGGCTATTCTCCTCTTCCAGCTAGTCACAAACCCACTCTCACAGTAGTAGTCACTTCCAACAAAGGCAGGTATCCAATGGGAGGAGGACCCTCCAGTGGAACAGGGGCAGGTTTGAGCACGTGTCTCAGTTGTGCTCACCACATATGTCCACAAATGTCTGCGTGGGCTTCCTTTGGTAATGAGCACACCTTCAGCGTAGTGCGTGTCAATGCTGGCTCCGTTGAATGCATCCATATGCCCAAACTGGTACCCTCTCACTGTACCACACACATGGGTGTAGTTCCCACTGGTGGAGAACACAAGAGAGGAGCAACCAATGCTAACACTCCTCCCACAAGCCCTCTGTTTGGTTGTGGTGTTGGAGACCTCACGGAGACCACTTGGACACCGAGCTGTGGGATCAGTCATATCAATGTAGACAACACGTCTTCAGTTGGGGTTACCAGTGTATAAACTGCACTGTAGACACATACGCTGAGTGTCTGTGACAGTAGCTTAGAGCCAATTCAATTCTCTGGAAACATTTTGCTGGAGTGCCTGCAGTACCTTGTCAAATTCTTCTTGATTAAGAAAAGTATCTCCTTCATGTCCCTGTGGACCAGGTGGACCAGCTGGTCCAGGAACACCTTGAAATCCTCTCTGTCCTTCTGGCCCCTCTGGTCCTCGAGCCCCTCTCTGACCAACTGCACCAGGCACTCCTGGACCACCTGTTGGTCCTTGCAGTCCTTGTAGACCTCTGCTCCCCTTCTGACCTTTGCTTCCTTCCTCTCCCTTCCGCCCTTGAGGTCCTGTAGGTCTGGTGTCACCGCAGTCACCCTTGTTCCCCTTCAACCCAGTGTCACCCTTTAATCATCTTGGTCCAATGCTTCCTATGTGTCCTTTCTCTCCTCTTGGTCCCTCTGGACCAGGAACTCCACGAACACGAGCAGTGAACTCCAGCTCCCCAGTTGGACTGGAGAAACACCGAGTGTCATCTTCATCAAGCTGGGAGAGAGTCTATGTGCCACCTCCGAGCCACGCTTGTTGTCCTGTTGTCCAAGTACAGTACACTACCACCACATAATTACCCAACTACAAGGGTGTTCACAGTTGGCACATAGACCCAATCCCATATTGCACAGTGATTGAATTAGAGATTGCTCTGGTGGCTCTCACAGCGCCCCACATATGTACATAGCTACAGAGTTCATAAGCCATAAACCTGTTTCAAGAACAAACATGAGAAGCTTCAATTTTGACCAATCCTATCGCAGATCAATTGCAAGAGCCATGTATAGGATTGAATTGCATTTCATACAGGGTAGCACAGTGTGCCACTGTATCAGATCACCCATGTGACTATCACATGACTGTCATGCTCAAGCATTAATATATAAAGAGGTCATCAGATTGTCTGGTAATGCACAGTCATATATGAGAGTTGAAATAATGGGCTGCTGTGGAGTGGGCAGCACTAGTGGTCATTAGCTATACCTATTTAGTGCATGTGATGAGTTGGGAGTGCATTAGTGAAGAGCATCATGACACTGTGGGCTCACATTATAAAAGCTATACCATAATGTGAAGGCACCTCACTGTAAGCTACTACCAACCTATTGTCAAAAAGCTACTAACTGTGACATAATATAAAATAACATGTACAGTAAGGTGAAAATGGTTTCTAGAGAGAAACCATGTGCATGAGCATGTGTAGTGTTGTGGTGAAGACAGTACCAGTGTCAAACAATTAGTTAACATATCACTGCTGATGTCCTGAATGACTGGATTGACGCAGAGTGTTAAGATTCCTGTCTAAATGACAGATGGGTAGCTAATTACACACGTACATGTATCATCGATTCATCAATACCTGCCATGATGACAGTTGACATGCTTGAACAAGAGCGAGAAGTGATGATTGGGGTGAGTGCATGTATATACGTACATCTGTGGCTGTCACTACAGAAATGTTTTCAGATGCTGCATTCTGTAATGTTTGGTTTAGGCACACAGATTTGTATAGAATGTTCAAGGGACATATTGGCCCAGGGGCTATTAATGGCCATATATCTTCAAATACCTGATCATGGGAGTGCTGTCTTATCACCTGTCTACTAAACTACCTTAAGCCCCATGCAAGGAATGCTCTAACTTTCTACACACACTGGCTTCTCTCTGCAATGTGTGACTGATGCTGTTCAAAGGGTGACTCTTGCAGTTAGGCCACTGATGCTCCTCTTGCAGGGATCCAGTGTATCAGATCACCCATGTGACTATCACATGACTGTCATGCTCAAGCATTAATATATAAAGAGGTCATCAGATTGTCTGGTAATGCACAGTCATATATGAGAGTTGAAATAATGCATGGGCTGATGTGGAGTGGGCAGCACTAGTGGTCATTAGCTATACCTATTTAGTGCATGTGATGAGTTGGGAGTGCATTAGTGAAGAGCATCATGACATTGTGTGCTCACATTATAAAATGTTATGCCGTAATGGGAAGGCACCTCGCTGTAAACTTTGAAGCACCTTTTGCCGCTTGGGGAGGTCCAACGTGTGTGTGTGTGTGTGTGTGTGTGTGTGTGTGTGTGTAGAGAGAGAGAGAGAGAGAGAGAGAGAGAGAGTGCTGCTATCTACAAGCCAACTTGTGACAACCAGCTACTACCTACCTATTGTCAGAAAGCTACTAACTGTGACTATAATACATAACAGTAAGGTGAAAGTCGTTTTTAGAGAGAAACCATGCGCATGAGCATGTGTAGTGTTGTGGTGAAGACAGTACCAGTGTCAAACAATTAGTTAACATATCACTGCTGATGTCCTGAATGACTGGATTGACGCAGAGTGTTAAGAATCCTCTAAATGACAGATGGGTAGCTAATACACACGTACATGTGTCATTGTTTCATCCTTGATACCTGTCATGATGACAATTGACATGATTGAACGAGAGTGAGTAGTGCTGATTGGGGTGGGTGTATGTGCATACATCTGTGGCTGTCACTACAGAAATGTTTTCAGATGCTGCATTCTGTAATGTTTGGTTTAGGCACACAGATTTGTATAGAATGTTCTGTGGACATTTTGGCCAAGGGGCTATTCATGGCCACATCTTCAAATGACTGATCATGGGAGTGCTGTTTTTCACCTGTCTACTGAACTATCTTAAGGCCCATGCATAAGGAATGCTCTACCTTTCTACTCACACTTGCTTCTCTGTGCAATGTGTGACTGATGCTTCACTTGTTCTCCTCTTGCTCAGGCCATTGAGGAACACTGCTGTTTGGAGAGTGGCTACATTGGTCTACATAGTGTGTATGAGGTCCCTGCTCCTAAAGAAAGTGTCCAACAGAGCTACTTCATGGCAGAGACACTCAAGTACCTCTACCTCCTGTTCAGTGATGACACAGTCCTCCCCCTGAACAAGTGGGTCTTCAACACTGAGGGACATCCACTGTCACTGCTGTACACCTCACACTAACACTGATAGCTAACTGAATGATGGTGATTGTGGTACGTAGATTATTGTATATTTCTGTACATGTTTATAGTTGTTTCACTCCTTGACCATTGGTACAAGTGTGCTCTTTGCACTCTTTGTATGCTTGTCTCAGAGATGATGAGATGTGATTAATTGCATTGCATCACATTCATAGTCATATCATGCCGAATCGGCTTGCTAAACCATCCCTGTAAACATCTGATCCATGCACTGCATGATTCACAATGTGAACACTTCGCAGAAGGTTGTAAACAAGTCATGATTATGCAATCACATAATTGTATGATGCAACACTCTACAGCACTACTTGTACAACCAACAGAGTCTGTATGCATCAAAACTGACCATCAGACACTGAACAAGTCTACTGTGGTTTGAATGCAGGCCTACTCCACTGCTAGACAGTTGCTACTGTACCACTCTAAATCAAAGAAGAAATGGCATTCTACTCCTTTGGCCTACTGCACCCATATCTCCACTAGGTCAGTGAATACATCCTCTCCTGTACAACATGCACACCACCTGACCTCAATGCTGTCACTGGTCTGCTGGACTTGCTTGTGGAACCAGCCGTATCTCTGACAGCATGTGTTACCAGGAGTGACACATCCAGCTCCATCCCATAGGGGGTCCTCCCAGGCTATTCTAGCCTCATCCTTAATCACAAACCCACTCTCACAGTAGTAGTCATTTCTAACAAAGGCAGGGACATCCTGATGGGAGGAGGAACAAGGACAGCCATTAGAGGTGTGTGTCTCAAATCTACCAGTTGCATACGTCCACAAATGTCTGCGTGGGTTTCCACTAGTAATGAGCACTCCTTCAGCGTAGTATGTGTCAATGCTGCCTCCGTTGAATGCATCCATATGCCCAAACTGGTACCCCCTCACTCTACCACACACATGGGTGTAGTTCCTACTGGTGGGGAACACAAGAGAGGAGCAACCTTCGCTAACACTCCTCCCACAAGCTCTCTGTTTGGTTGCACTGTTGGAGACCTCACGAAGACCACTTGGACACCGAGCTGTGAGATCAGTCATGTCAATGTGAGCAACACGTCTCCACTTAGTGCTGTAGATGCCACATTTTGTAAAGGCACTCTGTAAATCTGTGATTGCTGCACCAAATCTGTTAAGTTCAACTGAAATATTCTGCTGCAGTGCCTGCAATATTTTGTCAAACTCTTCTTGACTCAGAACAGTGTCTCCTTCAGGTCCCTGTGGACCCATTGGCCCAGCTGGTCCAGGAACACCTTGAGGTCCTCTCTGTCCTTCTGGCCCCTCTGGTCCACGAGCCCCTCTCTGACCAACTGCACCAGGCACTCCTATACCACCTGTTGGTCCTAGCAGTCCCTGTACACCTCTACTCCCCTTCTGACCTTTGCTTCCTTCCTTTCCTTTCTGCCCTTGAGGTCCTGTAGGTCCAGTATCACCATGGTCACCCTTGTTCCCCTGCAACCCAGTGTCGCCCTTCAGTCCTCTTGGTCCAATGCTTCCTTTGTCTCCTTTCTCTCCTCTTGGTCCCTCTGGACCAGGAACTCCACGAACATGAGCAGTGAACTCCAGCTCCCCAGTTGGACTGGAGAAACACTGAGTGTCATTGTCAACAGAGAGAGCCTGGTTTGTCCAGCACAGGAAGAGAGCAGTAAAGAACAGCACCTTCATTGCATCCATCTGTGAACTCAAAAGCTGTTCTTCTTGGCAGTGTCCACTGACTGCAGGTATTCTTAAATTGCAATGTCAGCAAATTGTTTCTGTAGTGCACATCATGTGAGAGTTGGGAGGTGGGGCTGTTATGTTGTGGGCAGCACCAAAGGACACTAATAGATACAAATTTCACCTTGTATATTAAGTGTATAGCTACTGTACATAACTGAGCCAAATGCAGTACTAGTAAAGTACAACACTGAGGCCTGCACCCATCTGTAGGATTATCATCAGCCACTGTAACTACGTACGTATATTAAGTCACCAAATTGTGTCTGTATAGAGCATGTGGTGTTGTGAGAGTTGGGATGGTGTGCTGTTGTAGTAAGTTGCATAATTTTAGCAAAGTGCAGGAGTCCTTCTTTAGAGAGCTGTGTACATAACAATGTACACAGGGCACAGTTTGTTGCATGTTTACTGCGTGCTTGAGGCCTACAGAGGTAGAAGGACTGTGAGCTTCCACGAGCTGTTGAGATTCAATTCCAAAGGACAGTTGGATATATGCAGTGTATAGCACTAACTTGTAGCACTGTTTCATCACTGGGCACCACCATGGCAAAAGATATGGAATATGATTGAGTTAGCTGTCTGTTACATTGCCACCATGTCAACAGATTACATGACTCATGATCAGTGCAGATTGAGAGTAATTCTTTAAGGCCAATCCTCTGTACTTAACATTACACACACGCACGTACACACACACACACACACACACACACACACGCACCTTCACCCTGTCCTATGGTTTCCCATGAACCAAATGATCAGACACTCTGTCTGTGATATGGTACAAGAGTACACTCACACCCATGACCCTGCCCTATGGTTTCCCTTGGTCCAAATAATCAGAAGACTGTCTGCAATATGGACAAAAGTGACTGTGCTGTGTAAGTGTGAACTCTCTTCTGACTTGTTTATCTGACTTGTGCCATGGGCATGATTGTGCAACTTGGCTCATGCAGCCCACGCTATGGACAGGCAAACAGAGAAATACTGCCTTCCTGTTTGAGTACCAGGGATGGCCTGGTGGTAAAGTGCACACTGCAATATTACATATACACACACATGCACCTTCACCCTGTCCTATTGTTCCCCATGAACCAAATGTTCAGGACACTCTATCTGTGATATGGGACAAAAGTACACACACACCCCTTGACCGGCCTGTCCTATGGTTTCCCTTGGTCCAAATAATCAGGGGCTGTCTGCAACAGGGCCCTAGCATAAGGATAGAACCAGTCCAGCTATGGCACAGTGTGCCCGACCTTCTAGTGGGTCTGGGGGCATGCCCCCCTCCAGGACATTTTTGAAATCTGGATGCTCTATAAGATCAATTCTGGGGCATTTCAAGACTATCAGTATCCCACTCACATGTGTTCAACAAGCTGAGCCTTAAAGCCTTTTGTTGCAGCAAACCTGTCAATGGCCTTCTTGCATGAGACAAATAATACTGAATTGGTCTTGATTTAGCTGTCTCAACAAGATCTTGCAATAATCATGCTCACACTATGTAGCAACAACTGTTGCATGTGACAGCTTGACTGTGTAGTACAACACTTCATATTGCGGGAGTATCGCAATAGATCAGCAGGCACTTAAGCATAGATGTAGGATCCCCATGCTTACAGTACAGTAAGGTGTCTTATACCATCTACAGGATGATGTAACGCTTAGAATTTTATGAAAACATCAATTGCTTGTACATCTGACTATGCAAGTGATCACCACACTTTCGTCGGGCTGTGTCTGCATGAGTCTCATCTGCAGCATCTCTCCATATAGAGCAACTGCTTTGGCATATTTTGTCAAACTCTTCTTGACTTAAAACAGTGTCTCCTTCAGGTCCCTGGGGACCAATTGGCCCAGCTGATCCAGGAACACCTTGAGGTCCTCTCACCCCTTCTGGCCCTTCTCGTCCGCGAGCCCCTCTCTAACCAACTGCACCAGGCACTCCTGGACCACCTGTTGGTCCTAGCAGTCCCTGTACACCTCTACTCCCCTTCTGACCTTTGCTTCCTTCCTTTCCTTTCTGCCCTTGAGGTCCTGTAGGTCCAGTATCACCATGGTCACCCTTGTTCCCCTGCAACCCAGTGTCGCCCTTCAGTCCTCTTGGTCCAGTGCTTCCTTTGTCTCCTTTCTCTCCTCTTGGTCCCTCTGAACCAAGTACTCCACGAACACGAGCAGTAAACTCCAGCTCCCCAGTTGGACTGGAGAAACACTGAGTGTCATTATCAACAGACTGCATGGGAGAGAGCCTGGTTTGTCCAGCACAGGAAGAGAGCAGCAAAGAGGAACAGCTTCACTCTATCCATTAATGAACTCTACAAGCTGAAGTCTTCTTGATGGCACCTATCTTGAGCTAAATTGCTTATTAGCTTATTGATCATTAAAATGTATTCGAAGTGTTGTGTCACTGCGGATATGGGCTGTGGGCTGTGGTACACATGATCACAATTGTCTTGTCACTGTGAAAATGTGTATGCATTTTGAGCTGACACACATATCTACACACATGCACACTACAATTGAACTGGTACAGGTCTATGGACTGATGGTGTGGATAGAGTGTACATGACTTCACCTGCATATAGTACATACCTGGTATGTGCCTTGCTACATGCGTACAATAAAGCAACATGTGTGATAGCCTGTCCAAGTACACATCAATTGAGGAAGTGTGCTAAACTTGAGGAAAGGTACGTATCTAGTCTGAGATAGTATAGTCTATTACAGATGCGAGTGCTGCCCAGTATGAAGGTGCTAGCGAGCTCTTGCAATTGTACCTAAATTGTCAGTCAATTTTGGCAATGATGTCATAACCTGTCTCCTATTCACTGGCTGGACACTTAGGGCTTTAAACAGTAATGCACCCTTGATCTCTTGTCAGCGCAGCTTACTGTAACACTGACAGTGATTCTCTGAGACATCCATGGGGATAGGTTCGAAGTGTGTGGCTAATAATGACCATATACTGTATAAGGAGTGCTAACTACACATTGATGTATGCAGTGCTGAGTATAATGACTGACAGCAGTGTTGTAGTTGAGTATATTAACAGCAACAGATGTTGTGTGTACACCTACCAAGAAACGGTGCAATAGCAAAGCAGCACTTACGGTATTGGCACAAATGCACTAAGCCTTGTAAATGCAGCCAGAATCAGAGTTAGGAATTATTAGAGTGTAATGATCATCAGACTCCATCAAGTGCACTGTTTTACATGATCATTGAGTCCTTTGAAATAATTGTTCCTAATGTGTTTGTACCCGCAGTTTGGCTATACTTGCTCCTTCTATTGCAGCACCCATACCTCCAACATGTCAGTCACCACATCTTCATGCCTCCAGTGCTCACTACAACACAACCTAACCTCAGTCTTGTCACTGGTCGGTTGGATTTCTCCATGGAGCCAGCCACATCTCTGGCAACATGTGTTACCAGGAGTGACACATCCAGCTCCATCCCATAGGGGATCCCCCAGACTGGTGTTCTAATTGAGGATAGACTACCACTAACCCACTCAGACTGTATAGTAGTAAGTTCCAAATATGAAGGATCTGGGTGAACAGGACCAAGTTTGAGCATGTATCTCAGATCAACCTACTACATGTGTCCGTATGTATGCATGGGGTTACATTGGTAATGAGTACACCTTCATAGTGTGTGTTAATGCTGCTATTTGCTATGAATGCATATTCATATGCCCAAACTAGACCCCCTCATTCAACCTCACGCGCATGGACATACTTTCAGCTAGTGGAGAAAGCAACAGGGGAGTGATCACTTCTAGCAGTCCTTCCTCAAGCCTTGGGTTGGTTGTGGTGTTGGAGACCTAAACAGAGACCAGCAGAACACTGAGCTGTGGGATCAGTCATGTCAGTGTGAGCAACACGTCTCCACTTAGTGCTGTAGATGCCACACTTGGTAAATTCACTCTGTATGCCTGTGACTGCTGCATCAACTACATTTGGAGTGAACTTTCATGTACATGAAAAGGGTTAGGATTAGGGATATATACCATGCATGCCTGAAGAGACAGAGGCAGATAGGAACCCTCCAATGTGTACAAGAACCTCATTAATTATTCATGGAGATTCATCACATTATTCATAGATATTAAATTCAATGTAATTGTTTTTTATCTCACCTTGAGACTGCTAATTAACAAACATTTCACACCTGCTTCATGCAAATATCGTTCATGACTATAATTGGATTCATTAGAAAGGGCTATAAAACACTTTCAACCAGAGTTCACACCATCCATTCTAACAGAGATAGACACACTGCTAGAGAGTGACCATGGAGATGCTGCACCTGCTGACTACAACTGCTGTTCTGTTGGTCCTGACCACACAGTGTGTGGACAGTGCTACCACTGACATCTTACAGATCAAGGGACAGGCACATGTACTGACAAAGGTGAGTGCAGTACCAAATGGCACAGAGATAGTGTGGATACACAAGAGCAGCAGGTGACACAGTAGGATTGAGAAAGTGCTATATGGGAAATCCTGTAATTCTTCACACACTATTTGCTCTTCCTCCGAGCAATCCTATGTTGTGTCCTATGTTCTTATCCACACTTCAGAGGAGCACTTTTAGCAATGAGCCATCCACACCTTGCACACCAGCCATTGAAGGGACGACAGTACCCATGGGCACAGAGATAGTGTGGATATGCAAGAACAACATGTGGCTACCCTATGTGTAAGTGAGGGGAGCACAGCCAACATTACTGGAACTTGAAGGGCACTGCAGTGTGGTTAGCTTCCCTTCACCTTGCTAAGACTAGAATGTCACACCTATTATATCAGCTTTATATCAGGGCATTGAAGCATGCTAAGGATTTCTCCATGGTACTTAGTAACTTCCATTAATTACTTTCTTTAGTGGGAGGTAGTCATATAGGTTGGGCTATTTTTGCTTGGTTTGGTTCAAGGTCATGAGTACAATGATCCATGCCAAATTTACCTGGCAAACAAACATATCTGATACTGGGAATAGCTGCTATATGACTGAGCACTGTATATTATGCTCTTTCTTCTTCTGTTTGAAGGCTGCTACATGGGAACAGTATCCAACATCCTGCCTCTTCATGTCAGGAAGTTCGTGATGTCCGTGCATCCACACCTTCCAGTGGAGCTTACTACATAAACTTCACAGATCCATGCACAAGAAGAAGTGACATCACAAAGGTGGGGAGAACAGAACATGCAGGAGTACTGTAGAGTATAGCTAGTGTCTAACACGTGGAAGGATGGTGTTGTAGCACATCACAGTGGTACACAGATGACATACATCACATGTACAGCTTGACTTCTGCAACACATAGCCAATTGCAACATGTGTATTGGCATGTTGACAGCTTGCATTGTACCCAAAGTCGCTCTATGTCCTTACATTTGGGTCATTCTATTCCTGCTCAAAGCATCATTCCTGTAGTAAGCAGTTCCTAGTGGCCCATTATCAGCTCTGTAGCAGGTTAGCAGTAAATGTGCCATAATCAGCAACCAGTCTGTTGTTGATTTGTAGGTACTTAGCATCCAGTGCTGCATGAATGCAACTATTAGAAGATTTATCATGGTAACATTTCTCGCTCTGTGGCATATCAACGCTAGAAGTTTTATATACAACCCAGAAGTAAGGTCCAGTATAAATGTTGGTAGAACTATGAGTATGCATAGCTTGTAATTTGCCATCAGGGCTAGGCTGGCTGTAGTGAACGCACTATATATATATATATATATATATATATATATATATATATATATGTATAGGAGCCTTCTGTTATATCCACCTAATCAGCATCAATCACTGTGCACTATCCACACAGGTCTACTGCAACATGGATGAAGATGAAGGAGGTTGGGTTCTGGTGTGGAAGCACTCAGTTGGAGAGGTTGGCAGTCTCACTGAGAACATGAGGTACTTCAGTGACTACTACAAGGCCTGCACTGACCTGGAGGTGGGGTGGTGCAACATCCCTAACAAGGACAGACTCAACCCCACTGAGATGATGATAGCAGCCTACCACCACAAGACAACAGTCTACGCCTACAAGGGAATCTTCAACAAGAACTTGGACTGGCACTGGAGTGGAGGGATACTGCTGGACCCAAAGAAGGTGGTGGATGTCTGCGTACTCTCAAATGGAGTCCACCCTGCACCTTTCAGTGGCAATAATTTGGGAGGCCTGTCATTTGACAAAGTGACACCATATGACTACAGAGTTAACTGTGACACGTACTATGGTTCCATGTCCAGTCCAACTGACTGCCGGTGGCTAGACTGCAACATCCCAGCTACCATCTCGCCTGCACGCAGCCTTACACAAATGACAGTGGCCATATACATCCGCTAACTTACACACCTTACCAAATGCAGACGCCATCCCTGTATGCTGTCATACACCAACATGCACAATATTGTACATGACATCCACACACATTAGCAGTTATAGTATTGTGGTACAGTTGTGTAGTCTGCATATTACTTGCTGTGTTGGAAGATAAATGAGTAAGCAAAAGTGCACATGATCATGAGCATGAATGCATGACTGAATAACTGATCAAATGAATGAATCTTCAATAAGAATTTGGACTGGCACTGGAGTGGAGGGATACTGCTGGACAGAGTTAACTGTGACCAAACAAACACACTCCCGCACAATAACAGACTATCACATGAACAACTAAAACAAAGGTGCTGTAGGAGCAAAATTAATTGTTACTTGCACTGCTTACACTGCTTTTTGTTAAAAGGCAAAGATGGTGACATACTATGTTCACTGGTCATCTTATACCTGGCTTGACTAGCCCCACAGTGCATGTAAGGTAGTAGGTAAGCAATTTACCAACCACACTGGTACTTGATGTATGAGGTTATCAAACGATGATCGAATGCACATTCATGCATGAATTCCTTTTGTGTTATTGAATGTGTGATGAAATATTGACATGAAGTACAAGTTCACATGCAATAAATATATATAGGTGGTTGCTATGTTTGGGAATGATGGGGCTACTTGGGCATTTCGGGCCCTCATATGAAATACTAGCAATGCCCTCTTAGCCATGCAATAATTAGTACACTTCATGATTATGCAATCACACAGTTGTATGATGCAACATTACTTGCACTACTTGTACAACCAAAAGAGTCTGTACACATCAAAACTGACAATCAGACACTGAACAAGTCTACTGTGGTTTGAATGTAGGCCTACTCCGCTGCTAGACAGTTGCTACTGTACCACTCTAAATCAAAGAAGGAATGACATTCTACTCCTTTGGTCTACTGCACCCATATCTCCACTATGTCGGTGAATACGTCCTCATTATAAAACCAATGCTGGTTTACACACCACCTGACCTCAATGCTGTCACTGGTCTGCTGGACTTGCTTGTGGAACCAGCCGTATCTCTGACAGCATGTGTTACCAGGAGTGACGCATCCAGCTCCATCCCACAGGGGATCCTCCCAGGCTATTCTTTTTTCCCAATTGGTCACAAACCCACTCTCACAATAGTAGTCATTTCTAACAAAGGCAGGGATCCTCTGATGGGAGGAGGACCCTCCAGTGGAACAGGGGCAGCCCCAACGATGTGTCTCAGATCTACCTACTGCATATGTCCACAAATGTCTGCGTGGGCTTCCATTGGTGATGAGGACACCTTCAGCATAGTGTGTGTCAATGTTACCTCCATTGAATGCCTCAATCTTAAAACACTGGTACCCCCTGACTCTACCACACACTTGGGTGTAGTTCCCACTGGTATTGAATACAAGAGAGGAGCAACCACTGCCACCACTCCTCCCACAAGCCCTCTGTTTGGTTGTGGTGTTGGAGACCTCACGAAGACCACTTGGACACCGAGCTGTTGGATCAGTCATGTCAATGTGAGCAACACGTCTCCACTTAGTGCTGTAGATGCCACACTTGACATTTGTAGATGACTTCTGAGTGATTATGATGTTATGCAAATCTACAAGTTCCTTCTGACAGCTTTCTTTCATCAAAGTCAATTCATTGGAGTAATTGCTATGCAGTTCCTGCATTACTCTGTCTAAGTGCGATGAAACATTCCCTTTCATTACATGTAGTACTTTGCTAAGCTCTTCTTGACTCAGAACAGTGTCTCCTTCAGGTCCCTGGGGACCAGGTGGACCAGCTGGTCCAGGAACACCTTGAGGTCCTCTCTGCCCTTCTGGCCCCTCTGGTCCACGAGCCCCTCTCTGACCAACTGCACCAGGCACTCCTGGACCACCTGTTGGTCCTTGCAGTCCCTGTACACCTCTACTCCCCTTCTGACCTTTGCTTCCTTCCTCTCCTTTCTGCCCTTGAGGTCCTATATGTCCAGTGTCACCGTTGTTCCCTTTGTTCCCCTTCAACCCAGTGTCTCCCTTCAGTCCTCTTGGTCCAATGTTTCCTTTGTCTCCTTTCTCTCCTCTTGGCCCCTCTGGACCAGGAACTCCACGAACACGAGCAGTGAACTCCAGCTCCCCAGTTGGACTGGAGAAACACTGAGTGTCATTGTCATCAAATTGGGAGATAGCCTGGTTTGTCCAGCACAGGAATAGAGCAGCAAAGAACAAAAACTTTACTCCATCCATCAATGAACCCCACAGGCTGAAGTCCTCTTGATTGCTTCTATCCTGGACTAAATTGCTTATTAGCTTATTGATCAAAAATGTATTCAAAGTGTTGTGTCACTGTGGATGTGGGCTGTGGTACTCATGATCACAATTTTCTGTCAATGTGAAAATGTGTATGCATTTTTGAACTGTACACATGTATCTACACACATGCAAGCTGCAATTGAACTGGTAAAGGTCCATGGACTGATCGTGTGGATGGAGTGTACATGACTTCACTTACATACATATGTATGTGCCTTGCTACATGTGTACAATAAAACAACATTTGTGATAACTTGTCCAAATACACCTTGCATCTCTTGAGGAAGTGTGCTAAACTTGAGGAAAGGTGCGTATCTAGTCTGAGATAGTGTATTCTATTACAGATATGAGTGCTGCCCAGAATGAAGGTGCTAGAGAGCAATGATGTCATAACCTGTCACCTATACACTGGTAGCCTGGGCACTCAGCACTTTACACAGTCATGCAGCCTTTAATTGTCTGTTGTCAGCTCAGTTTGCAATAACACTAACAATGATTCTCTGAGACATCCATGGGGATATATAGGTTCGAAGTGTGCAGTTAAAAATGACCACATATAAGTTGTGATATATAGATATGGAGGTACACAGTGCTCAGTATACTGTTGTAGTTGGGTGTATTAACAGTAGCAGATGTTGTGTATACACCAACCAAGAATTGCTGCAATAGTCTCATGTCACTGTTTGCTGTGTGAGGTGTGAGTGGAGAGAACTCAGAACTAGGAAAGCACATGGCAGATGTGATAAAGTCTTGTGCACACTCACCTCACACTGGAGGTGGCCTGGAGCATGGACAGTGTGTGGTTATGTGCAATGATGGCAATAGATATTAGCAATTTACCACAGTATAAATATAACAGGGGATCCTCCCAGGCCAGCATTTGGAGAAGAGATTGCCACAAGCTCACTCAGACAGTGTAGTAGTCAGCTCCAATATGAAATTTAAGGGTCTGGATGAACAGGGGCAATTTTGATCATGTAGCTCAGATTAACCTACTATGAACATGTGTCCATGATACATGTGCCTGTGTGCGTGGGCTTACATTGGTAATGAGTACGCCTTCATGGCGTGTGTTAATGCTGCTATTTTCAATGAATGCATAACCACATGCCCAAACTGAACCCCCCTCATTCAACCTCATACATGGATGTACTTCCAGCTAGTGAATAAAGGCAAGAGGAGAGAAATCACTTCTAACATTCCTTCCTCAAGCCTTGGGTTAGTTGTGGTGTTGGAGACCGCAACATAGACCAGCAGAACACTGATCTGTGGGATCAGTCATGTCAGTGTGAGCAACACGTCTCCACTTAGTGCTGTATGTAGATGCCACACTTGGTAAATTCATTCTATATGTTTGCGACTGCTGCATCAAGTACAATTGGAGTGAACGTTAATGCACATGAAAAGGGTTATGGTTAGGGATGCCATGCCTGAACAGAGGTAGATAGGAACCCTCCAGTGTGTACTAGAACCTCATTAACTGTTCATAGGAATTTATCACATTATTCATAGATTAAATTCAATGTAATTGTTTTATCTCACCTCAAGACTGCCAGTTAACAAACATTTCACACCTGCTTCATATAGTACCATTCATGACTATAATTAGATTCACTAGAAAGGGCTATAAAACACTTTCAACCAGTATTCACACAATCCATGCTAACCGAGCCACACTGCTAGAGAGTGACCATGGAGATGCTGAACCTGCTGGCTACAACTGCTGTTCTGTTGGTCCTGACCACACAGTGTGTGGACAGTGCTACCACTGACATCTTACAGATCAAGGGACAGGCACATGTACTGACGAAGGTGAGTGCAGTACCCATGGACACAGAGAAAGTGTGGATATGCGAGAACAGCATGTGGCTACCCTATGTGTAAGTGAGGGGAACACATCCAACATTCACTGGAGCTTGAAGGCCACTGCAGTGTGGCTGACTTCCCTTCACCTTGCTAAGACTAGAATGTCACACCTATTATATCAGCTTTATATCAAGGCATTGCAGAATGCTAAGAATTTCTCCATGGCACTTAGTAACTTCCATTAATTACTTTCTTTAGTGGGAGGTAGTCATATAGGCTGGGCTATTTTTGCATGGTTTGGTTCAAGGTCATGAGTACAATGATCCATGCCAAATTTACCTGGCAAACAGACATATCTGATACTGGGAATAGCTGCTATATGACTGAGCACTGTATATTATACTCTTTCTTCTTCTGTTTGAAGGCTGCTACATGGGAACAGTATCCAACACCCTGCCTCTTCATGTCAGGAAGTTCGTGATGTCCGTGCATCCACACCTTCCAGTGGAGCTTACTACATAAACTTCACAGATCCATGCACAAGAAGAAGTGTCATCACAAAGGTGGGGAGAACAGAACATGCAGGAGTACTGTAGAGTGTAACTAGTGTCTAACACATGGAAGGATGGTGTGGTAGCACATCACAGTGGTACACAGATGACATACATCACATGTACAGCTTGAATTCTGCAATACATAGCCAATTGCAACATGTGTATAGGCATGTTGATAGCTTGTATTGTACCCAAAGTTGCTCTATGTCCTTACATTTGGGTCATTCTATTCCTGCTCAAAGCGTCATTCCTGTAGTAAGCAGTTCTTAGTGGCCCATTATCAGCTCTGTAGCAGGTTAGCAGTAAATGTGCCATAATCAGCAACCAGTCTGTTGTTGATTTGTAGGTACTTAGCATCCAGTGCTGCATGAATAGAACTATTAGAAGATTTATCATGGTAACATTTCTCGCTCTGTGGCATATCAACGCTAGAAGTTTTATATACAACCCAGAAGTAAGGTCCAGTATAAATGTTGGTAGAACTATGAGTATGCATAGCTTGTAATTTGCCATCAGGGCTAGGCTGGCTGTAGTGAACGCACTATATATATATATATATATATATATATATATATATATATATATATATATGTAGAGGAGCCTTCTGTTATATCCACCTAATCAGCATCAATTACCATGCACTATCCACACAGGTCTACTGCAACATGGATGAAGATGAAGGAGGTTGGGTTCTGGTGTGGAAGCACTCAGTTAGGGAGGTTGGCAGTCTCACTGAGGACATGAAGTACTTCAGTGACTACTACAAGGCCTGCACTGACCTGGAGGTGGGGTGGTGCAACATCCCCAACAAGGACAGACTCAACCCCACTGAGATGATGATAGTAGCCTACCACCACAAGACAACAGTCTACGCCTACAAGGGAATCTTCAACAAGAACTTGGACTGGCACTGGAGTGGAGGGATACTGCTGGACCCAAAGAAGGTGGTGGATGTCTGCGTACTCTCAAATGGAGTCCACCCTGCACCTTTCAGTGGCAATAATTTGGGAGGCTTGTCATTTGACAAAGTGACACCATATGACTACAGAGTTAACTGTGACACGTACTATGGTTCCATGTCCAGTCCAACTGACTGCCGGTGGCTAGACTGCAACATCCCAGCTACCATCTCACCTTCACGCAGCCTTACACAAATGACAGTGGCCATATACATCCGTTAACTTACACACCTTACCAAATGCAGACGCCATCCCTGTATGCTGTCATACACCAACATGCACAATATTGTACATCGCATCCACACACATTAGCAGTTATAGTATTGTGGTACAGTCGTGTAGTCTGCATATTACTTGTTGTGTTGGAAGATAAATGAGTGAGCAAAAGTGCACATGATCATGACCATGAATGCATGACTGGATAACTGATCAAATGAATAATTAACAACAAACACTCGCACAATAACAAACTATCACATGAACAGCTAAAACAAAGGTGCTGTAGGAGCAAAATTAATTGGTACTTGCACTGCTTTTAGTTAAAAGGCAAAGATGGTGACATACTATGTTCACTGGCCATCTTATACCTGGCTTGACTAGCCCCACAGTGCATGTTGGGTAGTAGGTAAGCAATTTACCAACCACACTGGTACTTGATGTACGCCGTTATCAAACAATGATTGAATGTACATTCATGCATGAATTCCTTTTGTGTTATTGAATGTGTGATGAAATATTGACATAAAGTACAAGTTCACATGCAATAAATATATATTGTGTAATGGCTTATAACAACTACTCTCCAGCTACTGTACATGTCATCCATGCTTTGTGTGAATAATGAAATTCGCAAACAAGAGCTGAATAGTATACAGTCCTATATAGTGCATGTGTTGCCTTCACAGAAAGTTGTATGCGTATGCACTTGTTGTATGAGGAATCCGTACATCAAGGAAATCCGCATTGCTTGATTATGCTTACTTCCTGTTGCTAGGTGGTTGCTATGTTTGGGAATGACGGGGATACTTGGGCATTTCGGGCCCTCATATGAAATACTAGCAATGCCCTCTTGGCCATGCAATAATAATTTATTAGTACACTTCATGATTATGCAATCACACAGTTGTATGATGCAACACTCTACAGCACTACTTATACAACCAAAAGAGTCTGTATACATCAAAACTGACCATCAGACACTGAACAAGTCTACTGTGGTTTGAATGTAGGCCTACTCCACTGCTAGACTGTTGCTACTGTACCACTCTAAATCAAAGAAGGAATGACATTCTACTCCTTTGGTCTACTGCACCCATATCTCCACTATGTCGGTGAATACGTCCTCATTATAAGTCCAATGCTGGTTTACACACCACCTGACCTCAATGCTGTCACCGGTCTGCTGGACTTGCTTGTGGAACCAGCCGTATCTCTGACAGCATGTGTTACCAGGAGTGACACATCCAGCTCCATCCCATAGGGGATCCTCCCAGGCTATTCTTTTTTCCCAATTGGTCACAAACCCACTCTCACAGTAGTAGTCATTTACAACAAAGTCAGGGATGTTTCGACGGGAGGAGGACCCTCCAGTGGAACAGGGGCAGCCCCAACGATGTGTCTCAGATAAACCTACTGCATATGTCCACAAATGTCTGCGGGGGCTTCCATTGGTAATGAGCACACCTTCAGCATAGTGTGTGTCAATGTTACCTCCATTGAATGCTTCAATCATAAAACACTGGTACCCCCTGACTCTATCACACACTTGGGTGTAGTTCCCACTGGTATTTAATTCAAGAGAGGAGCAAGCACTGCCAACACTCCTCCCACAAGCCCTCTGTTTGGTTGTGGTGTTGGAGACCTCACGGAGACCACTTGGACACTGAGCTGTGGGATCAGTCATATCAATGTGAGCAACACGTCTCCAGTTGGGGTTATCAGTGTATACACCGCACTGTGAACACACATGCTGAGTGTTCGTGACAGTAGCTCAGAGCCAATTCAATTCCCCCGAGACATTCTGATGAAGTGCTTTCAGTACCTTGTCAAACTCTTCTTGACTCAGAACAGTGTCTCCCTCAGGTCCCTGTGGACCAGGTGGACCAGCTGGTCCAGGAACACCTTGAGGTCCTCTCTGTCCTTCTGGTCCCTCTGGTCCATGAGGCCCTCTCTGGCCAACTGCTCCAGGCGCCCCTGCGCCACCTGTCGGTCCTTGCAGTCCCTGTAGACCTCTGCTCCCCTTCTGACCCTTGCTTCCTTCTTTTCCTTTCTGCCCTTGAGGTCCTGTAGGCCCAGTATCACCCTTCAGTCCTCTTTGTCCAACGCATCCTTTGTCTCCTTTCTCCCCTCTTGGTCCCTCTGGACCAGGAACTCCATGAACACGAGCAGTGAACTCCAGCTCCCCAGTTGGACTGGAGAAACACTGAGTGTCATCATCACTAGACTGGGAGAGAGCCTGGCTTGTCCAGCAAAGGAAGAAAGAAGCCAAGAACAGCAACTTCACCGCATCCATTTCCTTGATTCCTGAAGGTCTTAAGGTTCACTCTGTCACCTCTGACAGTGGCTATGTAAAATATAGATATAGGTATGGGTGGCCTGTGGTGACAAAGGTGGAGCAGACAATCACTGATCATGATTTATATCCAATTAGTTAAGAATACATTTGCATGATTAGTAGTTAATTTTATAGAGGAAATTTGATTCATTTGTGGCTTGTAACTAAGCTCCATGCATGTATGTATGTACTTATAACACCTGTTGCACTAATGTGTCCTGTATGTATGTTGAAGTGCAACAAAGCCAATAGTTGCTGTCGTACAACGAAAGGCCTTCATCTAGCTCCATGCAGTTTCCTCAGGTCCTTGCATGCATCTCACTTGCAAGCTAGCTATGTATACTATTACGCAGATGCTGACTGGATATGACTTTGTTCTTGCTTGCATGCCTGCTGGCCACCAAAGTGCAGTAGGTCAGCAATGTACTTGCATTACTCATGCAAAAGTAGATATCTTCAGAGTGGACAGTCAAACAAATGTTTGGAAAGTAGCTAGCTAGCTATACTATCTCATACAAAAATAACCAGATATACGTACAACAACACTATACTCTTTTTGCTAGTAGTTCATTGTCATTGCATCAAGCCAAGTCCATGCAGAGTGTTCATACTATGCATGCTTGCCTGTTTATCCCACAGGCTCTGGAGTACTGGGGGGGGGGGTCTATATCTAGCCAACCTAATTAACTAATTGTAAGATAAATCAGTTTGTCGCAAGGTCTCATGCCATGAATATAGTTCACTCTGTGAGAGAAACTAAGCCATGAATATAGTTTGTCTTATCATACTATCTCCTTGGTGTCAGTGGTGTGTTCTGCACCTCCCCATGGGACAGCATGTGGTACGCAGTGCAATCATGATTGCATAGCTAAATTAGAGAGTCTACAGGTCAGAGCTTATTCCAACTTTAGGCATATCATGCCACGGTATCACACTTCACCAGAGTCTGCACTAAGCTAGGTTAAATCCAAGCCTGCTACGGCTGAGTTAGTGTAACTAAGCTGGTTCATTGGTACGTCTTTGCACATATATATCTAGCGCTGACTATCGTGTAAGCTCTAATTTTCGCGGGACTTTCTTTTCGCGGTGTGGGCATTTGCAAAATTATATTCTCATGCATATTTTGTGCTTTACAGGTCCATTATTTAAATACAGTACATTGCAAACACTACCAATATAAATAACCTGGTGGCCATTCGCGAAAATAAACTTGCTAATTACTATTCCAAGCGGCGATTCGCGAAATTTTTGTCCCGCGAAAATTAGCGCTTACACGGTAGAAAATGCCGACGGTGAACTGGATTTAGAATGGAAGTCGAAACGTTAAATCAAAGATGTCTGCCTTGAGAGCCCACCTACAATTTTGGCAAGACTTCAGTCTCGCCGACTTTCACGTGAGTATAACGCAATATCGTCAGTCTTGTGGTATAGAGTATTGATTGTACGTTTCTCTGCCTGTCCTGATAACAGCGGGAGTTGGACGGCGTAGCCTCAGCCATCGCCGCGAGACAAGATGAGTCTGAATTGTCAAGAAGAAGGTTGGTGGAAAAGAGTAAGGAATTCAAGAGGACGTCCAGTGAGGAAGTGCGACACGAAGTTTCTCCCCTAATGAAGGCTTTCCAGTCAGAGGTAGGCGTGATATGTTTCAGAACAGAGCATACATTGATATCCTTCCCTAGTCATACGTATATAACTATACAGGGAATACCTAAAACTAATGAATATTTAATGATGAATGGAGAAATGAATCACCTGGCCGTATATCTTCAGATGTTTCATTTAGATCATATGTGAACTAGCAGGAAAGCCCGCCTCCCCGCCCCTCCCTCCCCCTCCCCCTCCCCACCCCTCCTTCCCCATCCTTCCCCTCTCTCAAGGTGGATGCTCTCACCAAACGGAGCAAGGCTGCAGAGACTGCATTCCTCACCAGCTACAAGAGGCTAATTGACCTACCAGATCCTATTCCCATTCTAGAGCAAGCTGTTGTCATGCAAGGCAAACTGGAGAAAGCTCAGGTTGGCTTAGCATACAAGACATGCACAATGGTCTATGTGTGTGGTGACCTGGTCCCTAGCTGGCACCACTCCACTGTTATAGCTGTTCTTTTGTACTGTACAGAGTGCTATGTTGTCTGCATATGAGGCAGCATGTTGCGGTGTGTGTGTGTGTGTGTGTGTGTGTGTGTGTGCATATGTGTGTGTGTGTGTGCGTGTGCGTGTGTGTGTGTGTGCGCGTGTGCGTGTGTGTGTGTGTGTGTGTGTGTGTGTGTGCATGTGCGTGTGTGCGTGGTTAGCCCCACTGCTCAGTAGTGTTCACTGTTGTCCTCCATTTCCCTTCTCCCTTGGTGTATGTAGGACTATGAAATTGAGAACAAGCAGTTGAGAGAGACTTTGGAGGAGTACAACAGTGAATTTGCGCAAGTCAAGAACCAAGGTATGCAAGGGTGTGCTTGAGCCGTGCTGACTCATCCACTTGATCTGTACCAGTTGAACTGGATGCATGGGGATCATACATTCATGTATTGTGTGTAGTATTGGGTAGTGTGGGATAACCTCATTTTCCTCTGCATTTGTAATTGGTGTGTAATGGTGTTCGATGAGAGGTTGGCTGCTTCAAACAGTGTGCTCAGTAGATATTACACGCAACAACTCTGTCCTGTGAAGCTGCAGCAGATATGAATTAGTTATCCTTTCATTGTTGCCTGAATGTCTACAATTAGAAGAAGTATGACTTCTTTATTGGGCTGACTTGCAGATGTGACCATCAACCGTCTGCGGGATCAGCTCAAGTCACTGGAGGATGAGTTGGATGTGAGGGTGGAGAAGCGTGTGAGGAGCCGTGCTGTGGAGCTGGCAGCCGACCACGAGGAGCAGGAGAGGGGATTGCAATCTGCTCGGGAGGAGATGCAGCAGAGGATGGCCCAAGGGGAGTCCAAGTTGGCCACTATGAGACAAGGTTGGGGAGGGGGAGGGGGGCTGCAGGGAGTTTGTGTGCTAGGGAGGATGTGTGTATACTGCATCTGCTTGTAGTTGCATATGTACATATATGAAAGTGTATGTGTTGTATGCAGTATGTATGTATGTATGTACGTATGTATGTAAGTATGTATGTATGTATGTATGCATGCATGTACGTATGTGTGTATGTATGTATGTATGCATGTATGTATGTATGTAGATGTTGTTAAACATGACCTCTGTTTTCTCCTCCCAGCTTTGGAGGCCACCCAGGCTGAGCTGATTGAACTCAAGAACAAGTTTGATGCAGAGGCTGCTGCAAGGTGAGCTGTGGGTGCTGTGACTGGTATGAGGGGAGGGCACTGTGACTGGTGTGAGGGGAGGGCACTGTGACTGGTGTGAGGGGAGGGCACTGTGACTGGTGTGAGGGGAGGGCACTGTGACTGGTGTGAGGGGAGGGCACTGTGACTGATGTGAGGGGAGGGCACTGTGACTGGTGTGAGGGGAGGGCACTGTGACTGGTATGAGGGGAGGGCGCTGTGACTGGTGTGAGGGGAGAGGGGAGGGCACTGTGACTGGTGTGAGGGGAGGGCACTGTGACTGGTGTGAGGGGAGGGCACTGTGACTGGTGTGAGGGGAGGGCACTGTGACTGGTATGAGGGGAGGGCGCTGTGACTGGTGTGAGGGGAGAGGGGAGGGCACTGTGACTGGTGTGAGGGGAGGGCACTGTGACTGGTGTGAGGGGAGGGCACTGTGACTGGTGTGAGGGGAGGGCGCTGTGACTGGTGTGAGGGGAGGGGGGAGGGCACTGTGACTGGTGTGAGGGGAGGGCACTGTGACTGGTGTGAGGGGAGGGCACTGTGACTGGTGTGAGGGGAGGGGGGCACTGTGACTGGTGTGAGGGGAGGGCGTGTGACTGGTGTGAGGGGAGGGCACTGTGACTGGTGTGAGGGGAGGGCACTGTGACTGGTGTGAGGGGAGGGCACTGTGACTGGTGTGAGGGGAGGGCACTGTGACTGGTGTGAGGGGAGGGCACTGTGACTGGTGTGAGGGGAGGGCACTGTGACTGGTGTGAGGGGGGGGCTATGTTTACGTTTTGGGTGGACTTGGGATTGTCACTGCATGTTTTGAAATACCAGTTAACAGTCTGTGTTTAATTGTTCATTTATTATTATTGTGATTAGCCCATCTGGGGTGCCATGCACACAGTGGGTGGTATGTGATCGTAGTGCTACCAGCCTTCACAGGGTTGGTAGCATTTCAGTTGGAGTGTTATGGGAGACTGGTAGCCAATAGTTCATTACTGCACCTTTAGTCTATGTAAGGAGACAGTGTGACTTGGACTGTGCTATTGTGCTCACTGGCATGACCTCCCACACGAGACCTTGCAAAGAGGCTTGAGTGAGCTTTGGCATGACAGGTTCGGTGTCACTCTGCGACTTGGCAGCACTCGTACACCACTAAGCATACCCCTTGCTCCATCAGAGTCCTTCTTCATCCTTCTTGCCATCTGCCTCATTGGACTATGTCTCTGGCATTGACACACCTTAGCTGGGTGTCCCCACTGATGAATATGTGTATGTACTATCTTGGCGCACATTCCCACCACTGCAATAAGTCACCGCAATAGTGCTTATAGCAACTGTGCCACAGGCAGGTGACTGCCCCCTTCAGCTCGAGTGCTACATGTTAAGTATGTGTACTGGTTGCCCTTTGTTGAGTTCTAAAGCACTAATTTTAATGTGTATTTGACAGGTATTAATTTGGTGAACTTAGCAAGTTGTGCAAGAATCGTTAAAATTGTACCCATAAAATGTTTTTATATGGGCAAAAAATGATTTATCACTAAATTTAGTACCCGCCAAATCCTGGACTATTCAAACACTAAATTTAGCTGCTGCTAAAACTTGTAGCCATATGGTAGTAGCAATTGCCTGACAATGTGAATGGGTTCATACACAAGCTCCCTCTGGATATACAGTACATACATAGTGTGCCACGAGTCTGTGTGGCCACTGATACGTACGTAGCTAGTCCCTGTAATAATTATCAGAACAAATTGTCTTTCATTGTAGCTGCAATTGTGTTACTTGTTGAAGAGTCTGCCTAAGCTTCACCCTAGCTACAACAATACTGGTTCGTCCTACAGTATGTGCCTTTGCAAATTGTCAGCCTACAGTACTGTTGATCCTGTGTACATGTAGCCCCACTCCCTTCTCACTTAGCAAGACTCCTCATCCTCTCCACCAACCTCTTGGACCTGTCCCCTACCTGTCCATACCATTTGCTATCCACCATCTCATCCGCAGCCTTGCTCCAATTCTTGGCCTTCACGGCAGCAATGAAGTTCTTAAAGCCTTCAAATCGTGGTCTGCCCAAGTTAAACATCATGTTGGCAATGATCCTCTGTGCCTCTTGAGGCAGAGTGCCAAAGTTGGAGAAGACAGTGTTGCAGTCTGCCAGAGCTGTGCTGAGATCCTGCTCAAAGAGCTCTTGTACCCTTGTGTCAGACACCTTGGTCCCAGCCGGCTTCCCATACTCTGGGTCACCAGGGACAATGAGATGACCAATGCCTACAGTCAACTTCCCCACTGAGTCAATATAGATAACATTAGTGCATCCTTCGTCTCTTGTCAGCTCGGCTCTCAGTGACTGATCGTTGGCAGTGACACTCTGTAACAAGGGCAAGAAAGGGTTGTGTGACTGTGAGGCCAGCTTGCCATCATAGAGCATGCTAGTAACTACTTTGTCTGGCACTAACCCCTACTTTGTCACCTCACACTAGGGAATTTTAATCTTCTGTGGCCCCGTGTGAGGAGCTAAAATGTGGCCAGTGCCAAACTAGCCAGCAGTGCACAGTAGACATTACTGAGCAGTGGAGTGGTGGCATGCTGGCTTTACAATAGTATTCTGACAAACTCTCAGTTCAACACACTTAACAGCTACAAGAGTGAGTCAATTTTGTCAACCTTTGTGAGGACAAGGTCCTACAGTGAGCAAGGCTGGCTTAGTCTTACATCCAGTTCCTATTCTCTGCTGACTTGTCTTGGCTGTGCAGTACAAGGTCACTAACCATTCTCACTTTTACTTCTTCAGCTTAGTCTGTCTCTCAGTTGGTGTTCCCCCTTTCACAGTGTTGGGTCAGTTTCTGACAGATGGTTTACACACTGTCTTATTAATATTCCAGCACTCAGTAGTGGCCTTGTTCTGGCTCCGTGCAGGCTGCTCTGGTCTGGTACTGTCCCTGTGTGGGTTGTGCTTATTATCCCAAATCATGAATTTAATTACAGCTTATTTAATTTAGGTTTTGTGGCTCATCACCCCACCCACTAATATACCACCAGTGTGCCCACATCCACATGTGCACTGGCTTGCACCTGCAGAACACTTCATTTCTGCTTTAAAGTGGTAGTAGGGGCCCAAGTGACCTGTTTTGTTTAGCTCTATTCTTTGACCAGGCATACAGTTGTAAGACCTCTGTAGAATTATACAATTATTGTCCGAAAGCATTCAATACTTTATGAGTTACACAGAAAAGAAGTTTGGTGGTAATTATTACATCACACTCACAATGTTGGCATAAGGAAGGTGTCAATGAATATTCGTCAATCAAGGTTATACGTGTCATGGCTATGAAGTTATAAGCATTCAAGCCTTACCCTTTCATTTCTTAAAATAGCTCCT
>OZ025890.1:4197291-4277291 GCA_964019415.1 Ianthella basta | reverse complement strand
GACTCTTACAGCTACACACACAAGCTGTGGCTGGCACCCACACACTTACATATGGTACAGTAATACATGGAGCATACATGGCTGGAGTGCACACCTCTGAATCAGCCATCAAGTATTTGTTACATAGATAACTGTATGGGAACGGTGTGCACAAGGACACGTGTCCATGGTGGAGGTGATGGAAGTGTAGTTGGTAGGTCCTATCCAATCTGTGTCTGTCTGTCTGTCTGTCTTCCGTAGTGATGTGCTTGCACCATCACCTCAGAGTGAAGTCATGTGGTGTAGAGTTACTGTCATTGGAGAAGTGTGTTCAGATGTTGTCTTGGTATGCAAACAGCATGTCCTGTTGCTGACCTCACTGTTGAGGACGTGGTACAGTAGGAAGCATGGATGTGGTGACATCATGGGCCACCAGTTACTGTACATCTGTGCTATGGGACTTGATTGCTTTCAACTAAGAGCATACAGTGGAACCTGTCTAAGGTGGTCACTGTACAAGGCAGACACCAATCTAAAGCAGCCAGCCTCCCTGGCCCCTAATACGAACATAGCACTGACATACTGTAGCACTAGAACATTGCAGCCTACCTCTGTAGAGCAGCTACCTCTCTGTAAAGGTCAGTTATAACTGGCCCACATGTGTCTATCTTAGACAGGTTCCGCTGTATGTACAGTATATACCTGTGCAGTGTGGGCAGTGGCTTTCAATTTTTGGCTTGTACACTTCACACAGTTTCAAGTGTCATCTGTTAGTAGAAAGTACAGCAGCTGTTGAAACTAAGACATTTTGAGCAAATTTCTTAGCTTGGCTGTTCAAGCCATGCATGACTTTATCCACCTGCATATCATAGATAAGTGTCTGTGTCAAGTGCAGTGCACAAAGACAAAGATGCGCTGTGTGACAGGTGATGTCACAGGGTGTCTAGCGTTGTTGTGAATGAAATAATGGGATTCATGCATAATATTATGAAATAGCTAAAGGAAGACACTGAAGATGAAAGATAACAAAGAAATAAATAAAAAGATGAAAGAGTACGGTTGGTATGCCTAGTAATGGGGTCTAGTGATCTGTGTTGGTGTGGTCTTAGGTGTGGTTCCAAATGGTTGGGGGACAGACATTATTGTTCAAACTAATCTACCTCTTGCAGCCAATGGTGCAGACATCCTCTGTGGTTCTTCTCCCTCAGTACCCTCACACTGACCTCACCACTCTCACATCCCCAGATGCAAAAGATGACAACTTGTAGGTTGTCATCTTTTCTTCTTCTGAGTTTTGTATGCCTGACAAAACCCATGTCAGAAAGGGTTGGTTCTCTAATACCAGCTTCACAACAGGGTTGAAAACCTTGCCGACGCTTCGACCAGATGCTCTGGTCTTCTTCAGGGCGAAGAGAACCAACCCTTTCTGATGCCTGAGCCAGCTGAGAAGCCCTCACTTCAAAACCCATGACGGGCAAAACACTTCATTGGACTGAGAAGTGTTTACTTGTGTGCTCCACCGGGCAAAGAAGGAACAATGAACTAAGCATGAAAGATGGTAAATGTTAATGGACAGGTTATTTTCAAGGTGTGAATGTGAACATGGTGTATCAACAGATTGTAGTGGCCTTTGATGTAACGACGTATCTGTATTATTGTATTGGTAATTAGCCCTATGAGCATGTCACCTTGAAGTCCCTCGGCAGTCTCTTAGTCTGTGTGCACCCACGTGTGGAAAGTACTTTGATGAGAGTATGTGTATATCACAGCCTTGGTTGATCGAGCTTTCAGTCAGTGGTCTCCAAACAGGTCCTGGGACTGAATTTGTAATCGGCAGTACTGCACAATGACTTAGCTAACTAGAGCGTTGAATCACCTCTCACTCTCTGCTGTGCTAAGCCGTGAGACACCAATCAGTTCTACATTGAAGCAAGTAATGAGTAATCACAGTTTGAACCGTTTGGTCACTCACTGTCACACACTTTTGGTCACTCACTGTCACACACCTTTGGTCACTCACTGTCACACACCTTTGGTCACTCACTGTCACACACCTTTGGTCACTCACTGTCACACCTTTGGTCACTCACTGTCACCCCCTTTGGTGTATGCTCTCTCGTATAGTATATGTATGTATGTACGCATGTAGATGTAGCCGTGTGAGCTGGTGCTAGTCTGAGTTGGATTGTGGTACCTTCATGTCTAAGTATGCTCTCCCAATGCCTTCTTCTGTGCTCCAGGAGAACCGACATCAAAAGGAGACTGCCTCTCATCTCCAGCAAGAGGCCGACCGATTGAGGGCAGACAATGTCAAACTGTATGAAAAGATCAAGTTTCTCCAGAGCTACCCAAGCTCTTCACAGCAGCTGGCTAGTCTTGAGGATGAGACCACAGGACGGTACTCCTCTCAGTACGAGGCAAGGTTGGACCCCTTCTCAGCATTCAGCCAGAAGGTGGGCGGGGCAGAAGAGGATATGGGCGGGGGAGGGGTGGTGGAATGTGCCTTCACTGTACTCAGGTGGCCAGGCATGCTCACAGCAGTAGCTGGTGTGCCGGTGTAAGTGTACCTGGGTGCTTGGGGTTGCTTATGCAGTTTGTGAGCCAAATCAGGACTAATAGCATATGTTTCACCAAGGAAACTTGTACGTAGTCGGATCACCTGGGAGAACTTTGAAAGCATATTTCTGTGAGCTAGAGAAATTGCATATTTTGTCACCTGGGAAACATGTTTCTGGCAGGATGTCACTGGGTGTCAACCAAGTATGGTTTGGCTACCTTTTAGGTGTTAAGGTACATTGAGAGCTGTGATGATGTGGATTGCTACGTTTATTGACTTACATGTTCTAGTTGTGTTGTTAGCTGTGTTGTTGTTGTACAGATGAGCCTCCTCTCCATCATGCCTGCAGGAGCGCCGAGCCAGATACAACAAGCTCAGTGGCCCAGAGAAAGCCACACTTAATTTGGTGGGTGTGGTGGCATGTCCTCCCCTCCAGTCCTCACCCCTCCCACTACCATCCTTTCACCACCCCATGTTTCTCTGGACCCCACCCACTTCCTGTCAACCACACATCCTATTTCTATCTCTCAAGGAAGCCCAAAAGGAAGACCTGGTGCTAATATTATCTTTACCTACTTTGCTTATCTGAACCATGTGCCTGTCCCGCCATCCTGTTTGCTCTGCCCTTCATCATTATTTTGACCACTGCATACTTGTGTGTACATAGGTATGTATTGCGAAGAATTTATACAAGATAGTGGCCTTCAGTTGTGTTCACATTGATTTCCATGGTAACAGCAGATCACCTTGCACCCTGTTATTGTGAGAAAGTTACTCCCTTCTGTAGTGTCCCCCTGAATGATTGTGCATACACATGTGCACACAACCACTCACCAAGCGACTTTTGAACAGCTTCCAGTGTATCTTTAGTGTGATCTTCCTACCCCACTGCAGTCTCGAATGATTCTCTCCAACAAGGTTGCACGGACAGTGGCCTTCTTCTATGCCATCATTGTACATGTCTTGATCCTGATCCTGCTGTTCAAGCTGGCCAGTGCAGTTGACTGCAGCAGGGACATGTCATCAGAGTGGGCACAGAAGTACGTTGTATTCAGTGTATATGTGCATATACACGTACTGTATACTCACATGCGCTCAGACACACACAGACACACACACACACACACACACACACACAGTGTATGCACAAACCAACTTGGTGTCAGCGCTTCATCCCATCTTGTCAGTGGAGCCAACCGCACAATTACTTTACCTCTATTGTCACAACCAATTCCAGTAGTGCCACCCACCATACCAGACCTGGGTACCATCCATTGTTGTCATTGTGCACAGTGGTGTTTGATCTCTTCCACACTCACATAACACCCTATAACTGCATAAATGTGGTTCAGGGTTGCTGGGTGACATCATTCATTGTATGCATAACTAGATAACCACAAACGTTAAGATCAGGGCCACTCCTAGTGCCCCCCCCACCTCAACGGGAGGCACCTCTGCTCTAGATATGGCAATGGTAGTCACATACGCTGACCCAGTATGGTTTGGATGGTTGGAGTATTTGGTAGGCCACGCACTCTGAAGTGCTACTGATAAACTGATTGTGCATTTCTGACACATTTAATGATATTCATATACGTATGAATATCATTATGATGTGTACCACCACCTGCAATGAAGTGTAAGTTCTCCTATATACGTAATATACCCAGTGGCAGTTTGTTATGGCAGTAATTTCAGTTGTCGGAGGAGTTCTTGAAGTTTGTGACTTCTCATCAGCTCAATGCTAATTGGATGATGAACCTCTTTATTGATCTGACCACTGTCTATCATCACAGAAGCAACTGAGCGCAAACTCGTGCCCGCATGAATGATTGGTATATTAGCGTGTCCACCACTCGTGTGTTTAGAAAAAGTTTGCACAATTGAAACACTTTACGCACAACAGTCTACAGTTGCACTGGGACTGGGTCACCCAGTTCAGTAAGTGGGTCCCAGCATGGTTCATTCAGCATGGCTTGGTCCTGTTCACACTCCATTGTAGCTATATCCATACCTTATTTCATAATGGGTGATATATAATTAACAAGTAATGAATGTTCTGATGCAAGCTCTCTCACCACACTCCAGTACTAATTGTATTCATTACCAACTAGCCGTCTCTTTACAGAAGGTACCAGTGCATTCAGGCATCCTCTACCTTTTCACTTGAACTCCTTTGCAATAATTTGTATCTTACTAGTTAGTACAAATTTCAATTTTACTCCTGTGTGGGTTAATTAGTCAGAGTGAGATGTGGGGGTCAGGTCTGTGCAGTTTTCAATTTACATAGAAGGAAGTCGTTTATTTTGCATTTTTAGTTTTAATTTTCTGTTCTCCTGTTCCTGTGTGGGAGGATGCACACATATATAGACAGGACGGATGAGTGTGCAGTTTTTGCCAGTTTGAGGGAACGGGAAGGGTGCCAGCTGAATGGGGATGTGCTAATCCTGTGTGGTTGTTTTAGACAGCAGGTCCCCATCCACACAAATGCTTCCTTTCTCCTTCCTCTTTCCACCTACTCTACCTGTATTCCTCATTGAACAGTCTGGTTTCTCAAAGGTGACTCACTTCCTGGGTGATGTAATTGCCTACAATAGGTTCTAACATCCTGTCTTTGTACTGTTTCTTTATCCATACTGTTCTTTGAACCTGCTGCCTTCTAGTTAATTGACAGTTACCATATAGGTTGCTATATAGGCTTAATGTGATAGCATTGGGGTACAATGTCTTGCATCATAGCTATGTCAAAGGTGTGTCTCCAGACTCATTCCCTAGCTGATGTCATTGTCACAGTTGGTACACTGTGCATGGGGTTGATTGGTTGGTGGTAGGGGCTGGGATGAATGTCATTTGGTGATCATTGTCTGACACATGTAGCATGTTTTCACTTCACTATTGATGTATTCCGTACGTCCGTGTGGTTCCATATCATGCTATGTTTGTACCTAAACTACCCAATACTGTATAACTGGTTCCACCCCACTGTGTGAGGTGCTGTGGGTGAAGGAGAATAGGCCTGGGTGAGGTAGTGAATAGCATGCATGCATGTGGAGCGACATTATGCTGCTGCTTCAGATGTTTCATAACAAATGTACAGTGCCTTGCTCGATGCAGTGGTATCGGATATTCTGTTACTTCCTCACTCCCTCAAGCTATCCTCCTCGCCCTCTTTCCTCTATCTCCTCTCCCTGCCTCCTCTTTTCCTCGTCCCTCTTGTGATCCTACTGTATTTGATCCTTTATCATGCTTTCTCCCTACTCTACCCAACTGGCTCCATTCCTCCCCCCCTCCTCCCCCCCCCCCCCCCCCCCTTCAGATACCTGCAGCACATGCAACTTGTCCATAAGGACCACTTTGGGGATGTTGGCCATCCTGCAGCGCCAAATACGGGAGGTGGCATAGCTCAACCTATTACTGCACCTGTTAACGCAAACTGATCCCTCTTTGCCAAATGCATCTTTTTGTTTTCTTTTGGCTGTAGCTGCCCTCGGGCTGCTTGCTTTTGTGTGTCATCTCTGAGCTGTCATGTGCAACTGGCTTTCTATTTGCAACTTATAACACTGCCTTCTGCTTTGTTTCATTTCTCAGTTTTCACCTTGTGACTCAGCCCTTGTGTTAGTGGTGTTCACTTTGCATTGTTGTCTTGATGTGTACTTCCTTATAGGCCTCACCGTACTGAATGGGTAAGCACCAAAGAGTAGTGATCTCGCCTCCCCACCTGTATTCCCCTTGACTTACAACAATTTGCAGCTCTTATATACACGCATTTCTCCATACATTGGAGTTCCTTTGAAGTCAATCAATAAATCCATTGAAGTCTTGCACTATATTTATTATATTGCATGTCTGCCTGTGTGTATGTACAAAATTACTGTGCCAAACTAGTTTAATAATGAATTCAATTTTCACACGCACTTTGCAATGCTGAAGGCCATCAATGTGTTGTAGTGTTTATGTCGACAGCTCATGTAATTGTTGGGGTGCAATGCAGGTCATGAATATATGTACTATTCAGCTAAATTGCGTACAAGCTAGAGGTATGTGTTAGTCTCATGCATTCCTATATCCAACTCCACCAGGTCCTCTGTGCACTTGCCGGTGTGCTTTTTAATTAGAAGGATGGGGAATGTCATTCCCATCAAATACCACCTCTGCGTCTTTCTGCTTTATTGAATTACAGAGGGGCTATATATATAACATGGTGGATGTGGGTCCAGCTAGGAATGAGATATTGAATAGGATGATTACAATGATTATTTTACAGTATATGCTTGCTAGCTTAGAACCAGCTTTGAGTATGTATAGAATAATACTAGGGCATACATAAGAATGCAATAGGCCTCGCTGAGGCGGCCGCTAATGGCGTCATTAAGATGGCCGTACATTTTATGTGCATGGCATTGGGTTACTGCATACATTAATTGTGCGTACAGACCATACATGCAAGTTAACTACATGGAATATATTGCATAATTTTATGCATGGCCCTAGAACTGCTACGTACATAAATTATACATGTAATGCTTGTCATATGCATGCATGAGCTGCTTGAATTCACAGACTATTAATTATGATATAATAATCTGTATGCACAGATCACACACGTGTGTCCTGCAGCATGCATGCACTACTACCAACAATCCCAATCAGTTCCTGTTCACAGAAAGTTATAGAAAAGGACCCTGCATGCATGGGTTTACACACATAACAGCAACATAAGTCACATAAAAAAAGGACAGATCACAATACACGCTGTACACCAAACATACATACAAAACAGTGGACAAATGGCTAGTGTTTGTGAGGGTCTTTGTGCACTGCTTTTGCGGGCACCACAATCCTTTCCCCGCTGTGAGCAAACACAGCAGTTAGCTCTCCTCCATACACACAACCAGTGTCCAAACCAGTGGCAAATGGAGCAAGTTGTAACTTGCGTCGGGCATCATGGCCAAAATAAACATGCTCTGGTCCCTCCCACTGATTCACCCAGGGTTCTCCCTCATGCATTGAGGTAACACCTCGCCAGCTTTTGGACTCCTCATCCCAACACACATTTCGCATTGTTACCAAGTTCCCCAAGTCCTGCTCTTCCAAAGGCACACCCGGCACCAGTCCAGCGTGGACCACTAAAGCCTGCCTTGACGGAAGAAAAAGACTGTATGGCAAGGCAAAGAACCACTGCATCTCTTCTTTCGAGAGGTCCTCCATCCACTTGAACGCTGGGGGAAGTGGCTTGTGCTCTCTCAAACTCTTCTCCCATTCCTTCATGCACACTTCATCGTGGTTCCCGCGTACACAGAAAGCGCCCAATGCACGCGCCACCTTGATAACTTGAGCGTTTTTCGGGCCCTTATTAACCAAATCTCCCACAAACACGACACAGACCTCCCTGCTCCTGCCGTCCGTCTTCTCAATAAGTTCCTCTAGTTCATCGCAACACCCATGGACGTCTCCCACCACCAACAGTTTCCTCTTTCTCAAATCCTTTTCTTCTGATAGCGTTCTGTGGAGCAAATTGGGAAGACTCACTCCGTATGGGCCCAGTCGTGCCTCCTCAAAACACCTCAAGCCCGTCAGATAACGCAAAGCCCCTTTCAGTGCGGCGAGGGAAGTACCCACTACGGACACCATTTTTTCAGCGTGCGTGCGTGCGTCTGTACGTACGCGCGTTGGCGTAATAGGGGTATATAACCGGAAACTGAGTCGGAAAGGAAGACGCACTTATAAGTTGGCCAGTGTGCATGCCGAGAGGACAAGTAGCGTAGCAGGTAGTACTGTCATCGAAGCAGGATAACGAACATGGCTGCACAGCGTAGTCCCTATCTCTTCACCGAGGAGGACACTGAGTATCTTCACCAGAAAGCAACCGAACACGCGATTAGCTTCCTTCAAGACTGTCGTCAGTATAAGGAACAGAAGAGTCTTTCGCACGTTCCCGACAGTGACTTTTCTAGAAGGTTTCTGGATGAATTAACGGCTCTTCTTGAGCAGGACAGCACCGTGCAACCCTCGCTACCTTCTCCAAAGAGGCGCTTCACAGGCATCTTCAACTTCAAGCGGAAGAGAGGCGAGTTGAGCACGTCATGAGTGTGTGTTAGTCAGGAGCGCCCGCTATCTGTAGCCCAGGCGGGCGGCCGACTATTAGACAGAGTGTCTTTGGTTCCTAACTTAGTTAACATCTTATGTTTATGCTCACATTCCCATGAACAAGGGGACGCCTTTGTGTCAATTGGCAACTAGTTGGCGCCCAGAGTTAGGTGTACCTGCAATGTGTGCTCTTGGCCATTAGCAGTGCAATTCACACTTGTTGCTAGCCATTCATAGACCAGGGCTGACAATGGCGGTCCTCCTTCTTCCCTACTGTGTGCTTGTTTGCTGCAGCCTATAGCCTTCCAGTGTGTGTGTGTGTGTGTGTGTGTGTGTGTGTGTGTGTGTGTGTGTGTGTGTGTGTGTGTGTGTGTGTGCGTGTGCGTGTGCGTGTGTGTGTGTGTGTGAGTACAGATCCTTTGGGAAATTGGTATAATATTTCGTGTGTCAGGTCAAGGGGTGGGATTGTACTGTACTTGTGCCCTAATGCATGTGCACATATATACACCCATATATAGACTCACGCGCACATACACGCATGCATGCACACACACACATGCAGTATGTACACGCACTCACACACGTACGCACATGAACGCTGGGACCTACGCTACACTAGTAGTACGCACACACACGTACACACACACATACTTAGATATATGCGTATGTGTGACGGACAAGTGGAGATCATTACAGTGCCACTTACTGATGCTCCTTTCATCTTTAATCTGCACAGAGGTCAAGCATGCCGAGGAGAGGATGGACAAGGTAGGGGAGAAAGCTGAGGAGATGCCGGCACAGAGCCAACCAGCCCTAGCGGACTCAAAGGAGGTGCTCCTGGTTGGAATGATGAAGGTGTTGGATTGGTCGGATGCAGCAAAGCCAAAGTGTATCCCGTGCAAGCTGGTGCTCCTGATTGAAATGGGAGTGCACAAGTTGGAGATATACATGCCTCCAAAGGTGAGTGACACAGTGACTGTAACCATCAGCAGCACACATGTATCTTGTAGCTTGGCCCCCTACCTTTCATGTTGCATAAGCATCTGTGACTCAGCAGTGTTAAAGTAGTTTCATGGCCGATAGTTTCTGGGGTGTCCTGTGAAGGGGCATGGTGCTATACTTCTCCTTTGATGTGAGGAACGTCTCAGCTGCTAAACAGCGGCTGTGCACAGTATGCCCCTCCCCCTTCCCCTCCTCCCCCCACTGCTGGACGGCGAATGTACCACAAGCAGCACATAATGTACTACAATGACTGAAGTCTGTGTAAATAGTGAGGTGAAGCCATGTGTGAAGTTATCATTGAGGCTGTATTTTCTGTCCAAGAGGAGGCCTTGCAGCTGCGCCTTGGTTGCAGCTCTAAGTGGGTTCTTGCCACATGACGTCTGTTTCATAGTACGTACATTGTTGTAGCAGACTGGGGGCTAGTGCAGCAAGGCTTCTTGGAGGATTGTGGGTGCGTGTGCTTGAGTAAACATGACACTGAAGCTGTAGGGTGCAGAGTGTATCCGTGAAATGGTGTGTGTGTGTGTGTGTGTGTGAATGTGTACTAATGTGGTATGTGTATCGTGTGTGTGTGTGTGTGTGTGCTGTGTGAATGTGTACTGATGTGGTATGTGTATCGTGTGTGTGTGTGTGTGCTGTGTGTGTGTGCGTGTGTGCTCGTGTGTGTGTGTGTGTGCATGTCACACTGAGTGAGCCAGTGTGTAATGTGCCATTGCATGTAGTGGTGTTGCCCAATAAAGTGTCCCTTCTGTCCAAGTAGTACGTGCCTGTGTGTGTCATTATTGAGTGGTGCTAAAACCTTACATGTGCACTCATGCCCTGGTTTGTCAGTCCACTAGGCATGTCCAAAGGTCTCCTAACATATGTTCATATTATGACACAGTTTATTGTCTGTGTTTGGCTTCAGTACAGAGTCTATGTACGTACCTCTAATGGACTGACCATTTTACATATACGTACAGTGTACTTATGTATGTATGTATGTATGTATGTATGTATGTATGTATGTATGTATGTATGTATGTATGTATGTATGTATGTATGTATGTATGTATGTATGTATGTATGTACATTGTCACAAGTGATTTTAGGCTACCTGTTATATCACATATGCATTGTGGGGGTGCGTACATTATGGTGGGCAGGTGTCAAAGCTGGAGATAGTGTGCGTGCCTTCGTGTGTGTACTTATGTACGTGTGCGGTGACGGTTGGTGAGTTAATGTCCCTAGAGTGGGAAATGTTAATGACAGCAATGAAACTAATGCAGAGTCACTTTCAATAGCATATGGTTTGCGCATGACTGCACATACATGTATGCATGTACGTGTGCGCGCGCGTGTGTGTGTGGGTGTGTGGGTGTGTGGGTGGGAGGGTGGGAGGGTGTGGATGTACGTGTGTGTGTGTGTGTGTGTGTGTGGGTGTGTGTGTGTGTGTGTGTGTGTGTGTGTGTGGTGGATCTCACCTTTGACCGTTGCGTACAATGTGATTGTTCCCATAGCTGCGGAGGAAGTGTGTGCAGTGACTCCAATTTAGGACTATGTACTTCATGCACTCCAGTTGTGACATCAACTCTAACTCTAAGCTTGCATGTAATGACACCTTTCCAGGTCCACACACATGCTACATTTGGCCTCGTACAGTGATTGCATTGTATTTATTATACAAGTTCCTCCCTCACACCTGCCCCTCTCACACCTGCCCCTCCCATACCTGCCCCTCCCATACCTGCCCCTCCCATACCTGCCCCTCCCATACCTGCCCCTCCCATACCTGCCCCTCCCATACCTGCCCCTTCCATACCTGCCCCTCCTATACCTGTCCCTCCCACACCTGCCCCTCCCATGCCTGCCCCTTCCATACCTGCCCCTCCCATACTTGCCCCTCCCATACCTGCCCCTCCCACACCTGCCCCTCCCACACCTGCCCCTCCCATACCTGCCCCTCCCATACCTGCCCCTCCCATACCTGCCCCTCCCACACCTGCCCCTCCCACACCTGCCCCTCCCATACCTGCCCCTCCCATACCTGCCCCTCCCATACCTGCCCCTCCCACACCTGCCCCTCCCACACACCTGCCCCTCCCATACCTGCCCCTCCCATACCTGCCCCTCCCACACTTGCCCCTCCCATACTTGCCCCTTCCACACTTGCCCCTCCCATACCTGCCCCTCCCACATCTGCCCCTCCCATACCTGCCCCTCCCACATCTGCCCCTCCCACACCTGCCCCTCCTACCTGGTTGGCCCTCTCAGTGTTTCTGTTCCCCACCATATAACGTATCTTGTATACAACTAATTTCTTCCTACTACAACTGTACACAATGACATGTACACTATGGACACTCCATTCACGCATACCTACAGACATGCTCACATTGATATACGTGTACATTACTTAAGGGACGTAGTCTACATACACACATGCTTACACGTGTGCACATGGACTATATATAGCCTGTTATTGCACACAGACACACAGACAATCATATACAAAGCACCCTTTCATATGGTGTATGTGTTAACAGCTCACTTTCAACATGACATGTGATGATCATGCAGTAACCTATTGCCCCCAGACAGGTTGGCGATCCAATGACACTGCTACTGCAGTAGGTACCCAACTGACGTATCATAGATGGCCATGCCCCAAAGGTAGTGAAACTGACCATTCTATTCACTCTTTGTTTGAGTACGCCTGGTCAACAACATCGCTGACCTTTGCCATAGCACGCCAGTGGTGTATTTAAAGTCCTGTTCAGGTGTCAGTGTGCAGTACAGTCGAATTACCTGGTTTAATCTGTGGTTGAGAGTACTGTATGTGAGGTGGGTTAGGGTGCAAGTTCAGTGTCTGGTGTACTTCTGGTGTAGTAGGTATCTATACATGTATATATGTATATATGTATAAACTACAACAACTAAAAACTATACAAGTATATATGTCTACTCCTGAAGTGTGTGGGGGGGAGTATAGGTGGGTGGGTGGTATGTGTGGGTGTGTGCGTGCATGTCTGTGTGTATGAGTATCTGTAGTCTGTGTGTTGTGTCTACGTGAGTGGTGTGTGTGCCAATATATTTGTCTGTGTGTTTGTCTGTGGATTTGGTGTGTGTGTCAAGTTGTCATTTCACATTACTGTCATCTGTGATATTGCTGCTCGTGCGCACAGTTAGTGTTCTCCCCCCTGCCTGAGTTGTGTCGATGTTGTGTGTACGCAATGTGCCTTAATGTCTGGGACTGTCCTTACAGTAGTCTGGTCCATGTGCTCTCAACTTACCAGTTCTCAGCATTGCCTTCCACTCCATTAACTTGCTAGCGTGTATGTGTGTACTTACAGAACGGGAAGAGCTTTGGCTTTGGAGTCCTTCTGCTATGACTGAGAAACATCTTCCTTGTTATCCTCTGTCAGCACTCTGTTCATATGTACTAGCTCCCTACCTACCTACTGTATGTATATATAGCGACTGCACTCCCTTTCGCTGTATGTGTGTCCCACTTACCTACTGTATGCTCTGAGAGCCTATCTAATGTGTGCAGTGGAGTAGCACACAGACAAGGGATATGATTGTATCCAAGTACGTATATTTTTACTTAAATCTACAGTATCTCTTACTGTAGCCCCTAGAGTTGTATGATTACATAAATGATACGCTCACTGTGGAGTCACTTGGGGTGTTGGCAGTGACAGTGTTTCCCAGTACCATCCTACTCCCATGTCTTTGTGGCTGGAGGTGCAGTGCCATACAGCTTTTCACTTTGGATGCTACATACATACAATGCCATTCTTTTGTGGCATCTCCTATTATTTATATTGTACAGACGTACTTAGGTACTGAACTAGGTAGCTTTGACAGTGAGCAATTGGCCATTAAAAGTAATTTGATAATGTGCATGAATGCACTTGGTGAACAAACATGGCTAATGACATGTTTCTTATCGGTCTGTCCGGCCATGGAGCGGTAACCCAGTACGAGTATCATACGCCACACTATACAATCCATCCCTCCTACACATGCTGTACTCTCTGGAATGAGTGATTCAATAGGTTCACAAGCCCATCGTCCTTGCAATGGTATGCACACATGTGTAGCCTATAGTGTGTCTGTGTAATGTGTCATGAAGTTGTACAGTGGAACCTGTCTAAGATGGTCAATGTGTCATGAAGTTGTACAGTGGAACCTGTCTAAGATGGTCACTGTGTTAGGCAGCCACCTCTCTAAAACAGCCAGCCTCCCTGGTCCCAAATACAAGCAATAAAGCATTGCAATCTACCTCTGTAGGTCAGCCACCTCTCTATAAAGGTCAGTTAGAACTGGCCCACAGGTGGTTATCTTGGGCAGGTTTCACTGTGGTGAGTTTTGTGTGCTAGTGGTTACAATATGTGTTTCCTCCTCCGTACAGAGTACACAACCAAAGACTTGTATTTTCTGTTTTCTCATTGACGACGTGCGACCAACCACTGGTTTGGAATCCCCAGACATGGAGACAAGATTTGTTGTGAAGGTGAATGCCCACTCTACATGGCCTTCCCACAATCACATACATAGCTGGTATTGTCCGTGTATGTGGTGTGTCTGCGACTTGTTCAAATTTATGGTGTGTGGTTCAAGTTGCTGTCCATAAGTGGTAGTGTGCATTTGTATGCTCAAAGTATGTTGTGGCTAAGGATTAAACGAGTTTATTGTTGTAAAGTGTGTGGCAGCCACTGGGAGCTGACACAGCTGCCAGTGCAGGTACGTACTAGTCTGTACCTTCCATCACACCTGCCACAATCTATGTATTGGCTCCAATCTGTATACTTCCAGGAGCCCCCTTTTCTCAGAAACCACTATCTTACACAGTTTTCAGTGAATGGTCATGGCCTGACCTTTCCCTTTCCTCTTCCCACGTCCTCACTTTGCAAGCTGCCCACAGTACAGCATGTACGTACAGACATCCTACAAGTGCCACCACCCCACAGTGTACATGTCATTGTACCACCACCCCACGGTGTACATGTCATTGTACCACCACCCCACAGTGTACATGTCATTGTACCACCACCCCACAGTGTACATGTCATTGTACCACCACCCCACGGTGTACATGTCATTGTACCACCACCCCACAGTGTACATGTCATTGTACCACCACCCCATGGTGTACATGTCATTGTACCACCACCCCATGGTGTACATGTCATTGTACCACCACCCCACAGTGTACATGTCATTGTACCACCACCCCATGGTGTACATGGTCATTGTACCACCACCCCGCGGTGTACATGGTCATTGTACCACCACTCCACGATGTACATGGTCATTGTACCACCACCCCATGGTGTACATGGTCATTGTACCACCACCCCGCGGTGTACATGGTCATTGTACCACCACCCCACGATGTACATGGTCATTGTACCACCACCCCATGGTGTACATGGTCATTGTACCACCACCCCACGGTGTACATGGTCATTGTACCACCACCCCACGGTGTACATGTCATTGTACCACCACCCCACGGTGTACATGTCATTGTACCACCACCCCACGGTGTACATGGTCATTGTACCACCACCCCACGGTGTACATGGTCATTGTACCACCACCCCGCGGTGTACATGGTCATTGTACCACCACTCCACGATGTACATGGTCATTGTACCACCACCCCATGGTGTACATGGTCATTGTACCACCACCCCGCGGTGTACATGTCATTGTACCACCACCCCGCGGTGTACATGTCATTGTATGTACTCAGTAGCTCACCCTCAGAAAGGGCTGGTTCTCCAATACCAGCTTCACAACAGGGTTGAAAACCTTGCTGACGTTTCGACCAGATGCTCTGGTCTTCTTCAGGGCGAAGAAGAAGACCAGAGCATCTGGTCGAAACGTCGGCAAGGTTTTCAACCCTGTTGTGAAGCTGGTATTGGAGAACCAGCCCTTTCTGATGCCTGAGCCAGCTGAGAAGCCCTCACTTCAGCTCACCCTCTATGGTGCAGTTCTTATGGCCAATCAGCAGGAAGCCTCCCACTGCAGGAAGTGTGCATGTATACAATGCCACCCACTCACATTAACAGGATGTCCTTGTGTCGACCTGCTTCCTTCTGTTGCTCCTAGCAATCATGACACTTGTTTGGCTGTGGAAGCTGCATGGGAAACACAGAACTCATACAGCGTACTACTTTGATGGTGGGAACAGCTCACCTGTGCTCTTTCCATGTCTGCACTTGTAACAGTGTAGTTCCTACTGTACCTCAAATTTTATTTTAGATGAAACACAGCCACCTACCAATGATGTAACATGATGTGATGTGATGTAATCTGCTATTGGTAGTTCTTTATGCCTTAGTTGTCAAAGAAGTGTGGTGTGAGTCAGAAAGGAAGTGCAGCATTTAAAAGCTGTATAGCCAAGTCAGTGGTTGCCACTTGGTTCAGTTCAGGCCTACGTATGTTTAGTGCACTACATGTGGTAGTTGCAGTGGCGGATCCAGGGGGGGGGCACTGGGGGCAATTGCCCCCCCCTTTTAGTCCCCTCCATCATAATTTCTATTTCCTTGAATACTCATCCAATAGTTGAGTTAGCTCAGGAATCATTCAGAACACTTTTATTTAGTAGTTTACTGCTTTTATAGCTTATTTTCAATTGACACAGCAATTATTTAAGCCAAAACAACATCTTGCGAGCTTTAAGACGGCCATATTATTCAATCTGTGATGTCATAAAAATGGCCGCTTGATGCATAAAATTCTGTTTCATCCATTGCTATTGCTTCTTTTGCTACTGTAGTGGTACTGCAGTAGCAGAAGTTGCACATTTAGGTGTATATTTAGTCTAAGGGAAGGATCAGATAATGAATTGACAGAAAAATGACTGTTGCCAGGCTTAGCAAAGAGCCTGGAACTGTAGCTACTAAGAGTCTAAAAACCCATGTAAAATGCCCCTATTTTCAAAATTTCTCCGGGGGTGGATGCCCCCGGACCCCCCTACAGGCTGCCCCCCCCTTTACAAATTCCTAGATCCGCCACTGAGTTGGGATGTGTGTGGCCATTGTGCACGAGCCCGATAATGCACTCTACTCCCACTAAGGACCCACTTTGCAGTCCTATACGTAGTAAACAGTTTTGAACCCGTAGCAATGGCACACATGCACTAATGTCACTCTTGTCTAGCGTAGCTCACACCTGTAGAGACCTGCTGGTGGTAGGAGATCTGCCTTTTGTGAGTCCTGACAACTGAAGGAGCAACTTCATTGCCCAATTCATCACCTATGTATACTTGGTGGAACTGACTCTTGTGTAAAGCACCCAACAAGAGAATGATAACGATGGTGTACTGTGCCTGGCTTATTTTAGCTATAATTTTTAATCACTGACATACATATATGCATATGTATGTGTGTGTATGGATCCAATCTCTGTTCCTCCCCCACCCACCCACCCAAAGGCTAAGAATGGTATAGAGTACGTGTTTGAGACTGAGGAGCAGGTGAGAAGCTTGTGGCTCAACAACCTGCAGCAAGTCCTTTCTGTGGCGTCTGTCAATCAGGAGCTGGGCGGAGAGCAGCCCTCGAGGTTTGTCAGGGCAGGAAGAGTGGGGCCTAATGATGGTGTAGGCATAGGTTGGTTATTTTGTTGTTCTCGGGGGGGGGGGGGGGGAGAGGGGGAGGAGTTTGTGTATCTTATATCTAGAGGTTGTTGAGGCAGACGTGATTGGAATAGTGTGAATGGACGAGGGGCCTCCACTGTCTGTCACTTGTTGAGAGTGTTCTAAAGTTGTCATTTTGTGTAGTAAATACTTCCCTTGTGTGTATACACCTGTAATAGCACAGCACGCTGCATAGCAGGGGAATGTGGAGTGTACACACATGCTCTTGTGGCTGTATTAATGATTGTCTCTCAACACAAATTTGTTGCTGCAGCCTCAACCACTCATCAGTACCATCTGCAATGGACACTGAAGTGGTTATGGTTACTGGTGCAGAGCAGCAGGTGCCTGCCACCTCCGCGACACCTGTGGGGGACTCTTCGCCAAAAAAGAGTGCACAAAACAAGCAGAAGCGCTTTAGCTTTGCGGCTTTCTTTGGACAGAAAGATGAAGCAGCAGCCCAGACAGAAGAAGAGGACTCCTTGATGGTGCCCAGTGGCCGAAGTAGGAGCAAATCTGCTGCTGTAGACTTTAAGTTAAAGAAGGGGAAAGTCTCATCTGCGAGTGACATTCCGAGCAGTGCAACACTACGCAGTCCCACACATCTTACCGTCCCATCACCTGTATCTCCCGTGACTCACATCTTGCCCCCTGAGCTGGGGGATGAGCATGGCGGAAGAAAGATGAGTCTTCCTGCCCCTGATACGACCAGATGCACAAGCATGGATCGGCTGAGTCAGTCGCAGAGCCATCTTAATGTTCCAAAGCGCTCAAGTGGAGGTGCTACTGCTGGGCTCTCCCACGAAGACCTGTCCAACACCTCAACTGATCTTGTAGACATCCGAGAGCTGGTGAAAGGGCTGGACCTGAAGCAGCTGGCAAAGGCGCACTCTCGGGAACAGCCACAAGAGATGGGAAGAGCTGGAAGTCACTCAGATGTGTCCAGCACTGGTGGTGAGAGGAGGCCTAGTTTTGAGTTTGAGCTCACTCCTTCACCCACCCCTCCGGAGAGAAGGAGCCCCACCCAGGGCAATAGTGGGCAGGGTAGCCCGCACGAAGCAACAACCTTCTTAACGCCAGCAATGTCACCAACGGTTGATGAATTGATGGACCCCATTTCTCAGCTTACAAGAGAACCGTGGTACCATGGACTGTTGCTTCGCAGTGACTGCTCTCGCTTGCTACAGTCCCTTGGTCAGGATGCCACTGGGATGTTCCTGGTGCGCAAGAGTGAATCTGTGAATGGGGAGTATGTGCTTTCATTCAACTTCCAGGGGAGAGCAAAGGTGAATGGCGCTTGAGTGGCATGTGTACGCAGCATAGGCATTGTCTCAGTCAGTGGTACTGATTAGTCCTTTGAGCCAGTTCACTACCTTGACTCCATTTCTCAGATTACAGCATTGCTCGGCAACACCTACCTGTGCCGAGCGATGATGTAATCTGAAAAATGGAGACAAGGAAATGGGCTGTCTTGCAAGACTAGTTCACTGTTGCTGATTTAACTTGTCTGGCATGCTGTAGTCTGTTTGGCGGTGTGTTGTATAGTGTCCTCTTCATGCATGTCTTCCCTCCTTCCCTCCTCACAACTAACTGTTCTCTTCTTTCGCTGTACAGCACTTGCGCATGAGTGTCAGCCCTGACGGGTCCTGCAAGATGCAGCATCTTGCCTTCTCACGAGTGAGCGAAATGCTAGAGTACTTTAAGCATAACCCCATCCCGCTGGAGTCAACATCCATCTACGGCGACATCATGCTCACGGACTATGTGCCCTCAAATGAGTCTGCTTACGTGAGGGCTGAGTATGATGCCTTTCAGCAGGCTAGAAGCAACGCCAGCCTCAGGGGGCGTGCACAGTCGTTCACAGCCACCAGCATATCAGATCCTCCACATATGACCCTTCGTGTCAATGGACGCCCCATCACCCGTGCCACAGAGAACATCTACATTAGAACCTAAGTATAAGACATTTGTGTGAATATTATACTTTAACCGCAAACATTGTGTGTTTTTGCAGCTGCTCTGCAGTGCTTGTATCATTTTACACTTTAACACATCATCTCTTATACTGTTTTTGCCCGTTGACCTGTTGTACCCTTCACAAATTTCAGATCTAATCACTTTGTGAAACACTTCTTACACTTGCATTTACGTATGCACAATTTGAATGATCACCATTTAATAAACTAGTGCATTGTGACAGGTAACTTGTATTATCCAGTGTGTGTGTGAGTTGCATGTGATTAGGATAATTTAATTACACATGCAGTCAAAAGTAGCTTTATTCTGTTGCACTTGAATAGTCACCAAAACTTGCAATAATTATCAAAGTAACACTACAAATTATTATAATTGTATTGATTTTATAAAAGTTTAACATTATACTAGCTATCAAGTGTAACCAGTGAGTATATGTTAGATATCTAATACTCGAACAGCTGCTACCAGTGATGTGTCTCTACTGCCACTGAGCTACGGGGTTGTTCACCGGCCTCTTGATACAGCTGTCTGACTGGAGGTACTCCTTAATGTTGGGCAGTGCCTACACAGCCAAATACAAATTAAGCTCAAGTACTACAACAGTATGCTGTAGCTATGTACAGGTTTCCCACATGAACACAACTGCAATATACTCTCTCTTTCAAGGGTTCACAGCCACACAGGTGGCACTTTTAGATTGAAATGTTTATGTCATGACACATCATACATGCGCGCACACAGACACACACGCACGCATGCATGCACACACGCATGCACGCACGCACACACACAATGCACATGCAACTACTTTTAGTCATTGCACATCCCAATAGAGGTATAAACATCCATGACAACCTCACTCTGAACTTGCCTCAAATCGATCCAGGTACTCCTGTATGTAAGCAGTGAAATTTACATGTAAGAGTTGGAGTTAAGTAAAGTTAACAAGTTAAATCATTCAATCACACTGACAATATGCAGAACAAGCTTACCTTCAAGGCGGGGAACCCCTCCAGTAAAGCTGGCTCAAACACTCGGTGGTGGTCCAAGATCTCATAGAAGTAGAAGTCCACGTAGGTCAGCTGTTTTAGAGAGGACAGAGAAGTGGCATTACGTGCAGCTAGTTCAATTTGACAGCTCCCAAATGCACATAATTTCAGTTAGGCCTCACCGTGTTTCCTGTTAACCATTTCTTGTCCTTCATGTGTTCACTGAACCTCTTCAGTGGCACTTTAACATCTCTAAGGTAGCCTTCCTTCAAGTCAGCCTGTATTCATAGTCAAACATGTGCCCAAACATACACTCCAATTCATCCATTACAAACATCTCATTCTGCATACATGGTCAAGTGTCAAAATTCCACTTACAAAGTTTGCATTGTAGCAAAGTCTAACAAAGCCACCTCGGAAGTCTGTAACCTACAGAATATGGTAAGTTGAAAAGAGAAGGGTAACAGTGATGAAACAAGCATGCATGCATCCATGTACAGAGATGCGTGGATGACAAACAACCCACAATTCCTTCCATCATATCAGCGAGCTGCTGTTGCTCTTCTGTTGTGGGCACTATCAGAACAACACACATTGGAAGACATGTGAAAAGATCCCAACTACCCAAAATACTGTACTGCTGAATCTGAAACAACTTAAGGTGTTCCCTATTGTGAGTTGTGTGTGTACAGCACATATCTTAGAACTCAGATGTAAATTAGATGTATAGTCCATTGCAACACAAGCCAGCAACACTCACACAGCTTTCCAGCTTTCCGTGAGATGTACTTCAAGATCTACACAAAAGAACACAGGCGCAACAATACAGAATACTGTTACTGATGCTTCAACACATGCAATAACCATCTAGGATCTTCAGGTTAAGATCTGCCTTTCCTGGCTCAAGTGGCCACTTGGTCAGAGTGCTAATGCAATAACACACTACAGTGACCCTACATGGTTATATACAAGGTGCCACCATATACAAGTGGTAGTCTCATGTGCCAGCCCCTATTTCCCCTATTGTGCAATCACCACCAGTACAGTCAGGTGATCAAAGAAAGGTGAGACCATTTTACTGTAGCTTTAACATGGTTTGGTGCAGTTAAGGTCAGCATTTCAAAATACATACTGAACTCACTGCAAAGGTTTGACTCAGTTTCACCTCACCATCAATGAGATACGGCAACTGCATTGAAGAAGATTATGCATGTAATCTGCATGGCTACTGGTTTACTGGTGTGGGCATCTATTGAGCACACAAAAATGCATGCCAGAAATCTTTCATGCTGTAGGTACATTAGCCTACATGTTGAAGTTGTAGTGGAGTATGACTGACATTTGGACTAGATTGTTTTGCATACGTGTAGCATGCCTGTAGTTTTGTTGCATGCTTATCCTTTACTCACATGTTTACTACCATTCTATTTACTGTATGTCACATGGTTTATTACTAATTCATATGTAATCATGCATGTTTATTTTTATGCCACGTGTAACCACTCATAGACAGTTGTGAGCACACGGTTGAATGGGTTGGGTAACTTGGGTTACTTGCAAAAAGTATCCACAACCATAAACTTATGGCTTACATACGTAGCTTGCTTGCTTGTACATGCCACACACACTATGCACACACACTATGCACACACACTATGCACACACACTATGCACACACACTATGCACACACACTATGCACACACACTATGCGCACACACACACACACACACACACACACACACACACACACACACACACACACACACACACACACACACACACACACACAAGCTACCAACATTAGGAAAGGCCATTCCAAGGGTCTCCTTTACATTGAGCCATGAACTGCGGTCAAAGGCAGGTGCTACAAAATAGATAAACATTACGTGACCATAGCAAGCATGCATGACAGCTTTAGCAATGCAAACAGCAGTGCCATCAGCACTTACGTCCTCCTTGGACATAGTGAACATCTTCAAATTCAATCTCAAGGTACTTCATCTGCAACCTAATTGGCTGAGCCAGCTGTGTGTATCATGTATGGACACGTAGAGAGGACCATACAAATTCACTGTAGCTACTGGTCCATGTGTCAGTCATGCATGGAACGTGAAGGACTACGGAACATGCAGGTTGAAACGTCCAATCTCTCTGCTTGTTGCGCTACTTTGAAGCCACTACTGAAGAGACCGTCCTCAGCTACTGTAGCGAACAGCTAGGCCATTGGCTTCTGACGCACGAAAAAAGAACCTAGCTAATTAGCCAGTTTAATAACATAGCGATAACACCAGGATCCGTCGCTATTCATTCCACCTTGCCAATAAACCAATGACAGACAGTTGCTCACCCCTCTAATCTTCCAGTATCCCAGAGTAACAGGCATTCTGCTGGCTTGATGATTCAACTGGAGATCTCTAAACGTACAGCCTCTCGTACCCAGACGGCGCAGGCGGGCAGAAAAGTTGTGCACGTGACAGACTACGCCCACCTACAACAATGGCGCGCAAACTGCTGCAATACACAGTAATCATATGACATGATATGCACGAATTTCGTATCGCGAGTGCAATATCTGAAGTGAATGTACTGCAGACTGGCTGTATTCTCCTCTGCCTCTCTTATGTTGAAAAGCTACACAGCCTCATCCAATCCAGAAGACATTAGCTAGCTAAAGTCAATTGTCTGTTGAAGACATTCTGTGACAATCTTCGAATTCCATGCTTGTAGCTAGCCTGCTACCCATCAGTGTTAGGCAGTGCCTGCATGAAGTAAGACATAATTACATTTTGTATGACTGGCTGAGCAAGTTATTTTTTTTAATCTTTTTTAAACATCTGATGTAAGGCAATGGGCACACATGCACACTGCCCTTAACACAATAACTGGCTAACAAGTCCACTAATGAAAGTGGAATCTACTGGTAGCTAGCTAGCTGACTAGCTGGCTAGCTAGCTACATAAGTTATGTTGTGTCATGGATGAACTAGGAACACTTGTTCAAGCAAATCAGGCAATAGAAGTGTACGAATTCAGGACATCACCTCAACCTCAAGGGGTCTTTGTCAGCTGAATTAGCTAAAGCTGCATGTAGCTAGCTAGCTAGTGATGCAATTAAAATCAATATGCTTGCATAGCTACCGTGCACAACATTCTTGGTTTCTGTCTGCTATTTAGCTACCTCACGTTTCTTTGCACAACAAAGTCCATGAAATTTACATCCACTAATGTGCAGATCAAGATTGAGCATGTACATCAGCCTGCTGCTTTCTATCATGTGAACTCAGATCCTACGAAGACTTGCTGAGGTCCATCATAAGCAGGACAGCCAACATCTACCTCAGTGATTCAGACCAGGCCTAAACCCAGGCGCTTCACACTCTCTGTGAAAATGGTGGCCTTGGCATACAGAGTGCGGTTCAGCTTACCGTTTCTGCTTTCCTAGCTGACGTCTGCTGCTGGCTCCTCCAGCCTTGTGTCACTGATCAATCCAACGCACCTGCAGGATGCCCCCTGACAGGCAGGTCTGAGGCCTATAGAGGTTGTGGGCACAAGGGCATGACAGCCCACCCCCTCCTGACCCAGTGGAGTGAGGGGCTCGATGCAGCCGTGCCATGCATACAGCTGTGAATGACATCATCCACAAGTCTCCTCAGCCAATATTCCATCTCGGTTAGAGCCCTCTGACTGTATCATTCTGACGGAAAGTGACCTGATGGATGCTCAATTCTGCCATGGAGTTGCGGAAAAGTGTTGGTGTGGGACGCTACATGCCCTGACACATTTGCTCCCTCACAGAATCCAGCAGCTGTGAGAGGGGCCGGAGTTGTGGTGGCACAGGCTGAGCAGGTTAAAGTGTCCAAGCATGCGCATCTGGACACAAGTCACCACTTTGTGCCATTTGTGGTGGAAACATCAAGAGTATTGGGGAAGGCAGCAGAGGAATTCACGTGGGAGCTTGCGAGACACATCTACGAAGTCACTGGAGAGCCCTGCAGCCGGCATTTAATCCTATGTACAGAGACGTTCAATCGCAGTCCAAATAGGAAATGCAGCAGCAGTCTTTGGAGCCATGGAAAAGAAACAGGACTGCTGCAAGTGACTTGCATGTTAATTGGCTTATTTCATCTACTGTTTGACTCTGATATCCATTAAAATACAGTTACTGTAAAGTCACTGTCAACTGTGCATTAAATATTCGTGGAGGTTATAGTTGGATACCACATAGCATAGCTCATAACCAGATGTGGTTTCTCTCCCTCCCTTCCTCCCTCCATTTATGCATATTGGTACACTAAGTCCTGCTTCTTGTGTGAGTCCTTAGTGGATCTCTGGCCACCCTACAATGCAGCTAGCAAGGAGACATATCAGATCCATGCACACAATTACACTACCTAATGGCCATATAAATATGGCTTCCTTTCAAGGCTACTCAATGACCTGTGTGCTAAGTCCATCTTTCTTCAATTGCTTTTGTCATGTTCATACTCATCACAGGTTGTACGATGGACAGGGTGTTTCACTTGCGCAACTAGTACACGTCTCTGCATGTGCTTTTAATTTGCAAAGTGTGCCTTACAAGTGGACTGTATATAGTGACCATAATACCATTCCTCTGCCCTACAAAATGGCGGCCGGAGGAATACATATGATTACGCCACAGGCAATATTGCTTCAAAATTATAATTTGTTGGTATATATAGCGGTCTGTACAGACATCTCAAATCTGGTGCCAGTCACTCCCCTTCCATGCATGAGTTATATAGGGAAGGTGGAAGTACACAAAAGGTGTCGTTTGTAGTGTTAAGTAATTGATGACGCAAATACGAATTGTTATATAGCACACAGTACGACAGTCTGTCCCACAATCGGTACTCAGTATATCCAAATTAGAATCATGTCTGCTCACTTTCATCACCAGCTGGGTCTGCCTTTTCACAAGTCTTTCATGTAGTTGCCATATGCATTGAGCATTTGTCGCACTAAATGACTGCTACCAACACTCAAGCCAAGTCGTTTTAATCTAGAAGCAGTTGCAAACTGTCCTCTCTTTACCACAAAGTCCAAACATTTTTGTATGAAGAGCAGTGAACTGATCTAGTCTCCGTTTACATCATTGCAGTCCTTTAACAATCTTTTGAAGGTTTGATTCACTCATTTTCAGAAACATTGTGAGCCACACACCAATTTAGGGGGTGCTCTCTGAGACAGGTAGTCAGGTGTCGCGTGACCCCTTCCATGAGGAGGGGTCACGCGATGCCTGACTAAGTTGTAGGTGCATGCGACAAACGTACTGAAAATTTCCCAGATGGATTTCAGCTGAGAAATCAATCCAAATCTTCTCCCCTACATATATACACAATGTCATACATATACTTCCACCATGTACGTAGCACAAAGCTACTCGGTGAACGTCATATTAATGTGTATTCTTGTTGACTATACTACTTGCAATGGTAGCCACAAGTTACAGCAGATCAATCAATGTCAGCACACAGTGGTGCAGTGACACCTACTGACACATGTAGCGCTAACTCAGGAGTGTATGGAGGTATGTACAGGTTAAGGCATACAGCTACAAATGAACAAACTCCTACGGTCCAAACAGTTATCTAACTTACTAATCACTAATTGCATGATTCCTACATCATTTGTGTAAAACTGACATGCACAATATGTGTTTGTTTGTTCATCTATTAGTGGTTGCCACGACAACTGCCACAAGGATTGCAATAATGATGATTATCACCAGGACAACTCCAATGATGATGCACGCAATGACAAATGTCAGCTTTGGAGGTAGAGAGGGGGAGAGAGGGGGAGAGCAGGGGAGAGATAAGGAGAGAGGGGGAGAGAGGGAGAGCGGGGAAGAGATAAGGAGAGGGGGAGAGATAAGGAGAGAGGGGGAGAGATGGGGGAGAGAGGGAGAGAGAGGGGGAGAGAAGGGGAGAGAGGGGTACAGAGGGGTAGAGAAGGGGAGAGAGGGGTAGAGAAGGGTAGAGAGGGGTAGAGAGGGGTAGAGAAGGGTAGAAAAGGGTAGAGAGGGGGAGAGAGGGGGAGAGTGGGGTAGAGAGAGGGGTAGAGAGGGGAGAGTGGGGCAAAAAGCAAAGTTAAACATTACAAAATATCATAGACAGGGCAATTTAGGTAACTGAAATGCTAAATTCAATGGCAATCTCACAAAAGAGCTCTACGTACCATCAGAGACTATGCAAATGACAAAATTTTGTCAAGATAGTTTATGCAGTATGTGACAATATACCATGATTTTACAAAATGATCAGAAAATGGAATGACCCTTTCCATAGTACAGGAGTACTGGAGACGAATGAAGTTAGTATGCAATGGTTCCTACACAGTTTGGTTTGCAAACGAGTGTGCATCCCCTCCAGTTCGTACTATTGAATGATGTCATTGCTCAAGGCATAGATACATGACCCTTATCTATGCTCAAGAAAAAGGAGGGCAGAAGCAGTTCTGTTATGTGAGGTTAACGGTTGGGAGCAATAATTAATGAGGGCTACCGAACAATTAATCACTAGCTGGTACCATTCGACATTGCTGCTGGTTGGATGTAAGCACACCCATTATCGGCAAACTGTACAGCGGACAAGGGATGTACTGTAAAATGGCCAAGTTGTTCAATAAAATGATCGGAAACAGAACCAGCCATTAATATCGTATTGTCTCATACTGTACACAGGACACACAGACATAGGTACACAGGATGGTTGTGACCGACAGACCTTTCTGCTCCTTTGGACAGATGACACTGCTCTCCTCACAGAGTGTGTACCCCACTGCACGTAGTCAGCAGCAGAATTCACATTGTCCTCAATGCGGTCAATAGTCTCTCCCTGGGGGATAGGTTAGAGTGGGTTTAGCCCACTTGTCAAGTGCTATCTACGTACACATCACATACAGTGGCTGCTGGCTATGCTACACACACACACACACACACACACACACACACACACACACACACACACACACGCGCGCGCGCACGCACACACACTACATGTTAGACTAGACAGACACACACACACGTCCACAACAGAAGAGAAACTAGCCCAAACAAGCCACACAAAGACAAGGAACAATAGCATACAGTAAGCACACCAAATATCGCAACATTCAGTATCAGTGTAACCTGCACAGGTATGTACCTGCTCTTCCACCAGCGTTGCCATGGTGAGGAACATTTCGTAAAGTTCCTACGTACAACAGGAAAGCAACAGACAATAAGCACACTCTCTATCCATTATTAGACACATGTAGGCAGGAACCATGGAACATGTGACAGGAGTGCGAAGAGGGCTAGTGACTCCACTCCAATCACATCTAGAGGCTGCCTTGTGTGTGTGTGTGTGTGTGTGTGTGTGTGTGTGTGTGTGTGTGTGTGCACAAGTGTGTGTGTGTGTGTGTGCACGAGTGTGTGTGTGTGTGTGTGTGTGTGTGTGTGTGTGTGTGTGTGTGTGTGTGTGTGTGCGTGTGTGTGTGTGTGTGCGTGCGTGTGCGTGCATGCACACCTGCATGGTTGTCTGCAGTATGCGAAGGTCTTGGTTTCTGGCTTGAATTTCACTAAGAGCTAGTTGCCACTGTGCTGAGTCAACTAAGATCTGAAAGGAGAAGAGTGAAAGTGAAAGGACAGTATTGGTGGATGGGAAAGTATGACACAAATGGGAAGAAGGGAGGAAGGGAATGGGTGAGGATGAATGGGAAGGGGTGAAGTCAATAGAGAAAAGCAACAACACTTTAAGGAATAAGGCCAGACCAGGGCCAGGATTCAATGGCACAACCTTCAGCACCTCAAACCAGAATTGGGAGAAACTCACATCTTGTGTGAAGATATTGGTCTCTGGGTTGTCCAGAATCTCCTCAAGCTGGTCTTCTGTCACTTCCCGGTTGGCTGGGGTAGAACAACATACACCATTTTACATACAGTATATACAACTAAATAGCACACTCATTGCACAGATGCACCATGTACTGTACATACACAGCTAACAACATTAAACTGGTGGCTAAAGTAAGCATCGTGCAGCTTTCACTAATGGAAGTTGCAGCATAACTTGTTTGCAAAGTGCTACTTTGAGCTGAAATTGTGTACAGTGCTGCACAAAAGCTATACACTCAATCCTCTCGTGCACATTTGTGTACACACATGAATGATACAGTGGAGCCTGTACTGTATCAGACGGTCATCCTTGGGACCGGACCAAGTGGCTGCTATACAGAGGTGGCCTGCTTATAGAGTCTGCATCAAAATTAAATTACCCAATAGATATTATATGGTGAAATAGTACAAGCTTCACCTATGTGACTGGTAAGCAATGCGCGATCCTGTACAGTATTGGTGACGTGGTAAAATTGCCAGGAATGGCTAGTCAAGTCATCAGCGAAGGTTTCTGCTACAAGTGGCCTTCCTACATTAGAGGATATCACAAGTACAAAAACGTTTCTTTGCCAAATGTGGGAGAAATGCTGATAACCCCTAACCCTAACCCAGTGGGACATGTTCCAAAGACAGTCAGCCGGACTGTGCCCTATTCCTCAGGAAGCAAGAGCGTCGGATTCTGTGAAGTGACCGGGTGATGTGCTGAATTTGGACTAGAAATTCTGTGCGTGTGCTAGTTTATAAATGCCTACCCTACACTGAGAGGCTCAAGACCCTCAGTCTTAGAGAAGAATCAAAGTAGCGAACAAATGGCTGGACAGGTCATGCAAGGAAGAGACAAACTGTGTTATATGACACATGCCTTTCCTGCCACTAAGGAAGTCAAAGTTGGGATAGTTGTGAAGGCCCATTTCAAACAGGACAAAACCAGGGAGAGGTAAAGGATGTACTGGAGGGGTCTGCACCGTTCACTCACCACACAAGGTATCTGACAAGTGCCACATACAAACGTGACATGCACTTCCTCACCCAGTTCAAGCTGCCTCTTTATCCTGTCCTTGCTCTTGGCTCTGTACTCCTCTGTCAGGGTGTTGTACTCATACATAGTGTCACGAAACTGCTTCACCAGGGTGTTGTACTAACGGGAGGAGGGGGGGGGGGGGGGGGGCTGTGCATGAATAGATAACAACTGCACCACACACACCACACACACACCACACATGCACACCACACACACATACACACACACACACACACACACACACACACACACACACACACACACACACACACACACGTTATGCAGTACCTGTGCCCTCTTAATCCTGACATCCGTCTGATTCCTCTCCCGAGACGCCTCCATGTGGCCTTGATCCTCTGCCATCTCTGAGAGAGACAGATGAAACCAACAACCATTAGCACTCATTCCTCAAACACACGGTAGGCCAAGTTCACAACATGCCAAGCATGTACACACACCATGTCACAGCGAAGAAAGAATGGAGCATGACTCAATGGAACACTTCAACGGTGATGATAGAAGGCAGGCACTGTAAACGTGTTATCCAGCAAATACCGTATGTACATTTTGTGGGGCTACATTTTTGCTGACTTGGTGAATCAGCCGACGTCCACGAAATGCACGTAAAAGTGTGGATATTTCTCCCATTTATAGCACATACAGGAAGTTACTGGATTCTAGTGTCCATGAGGCAATTGGAGTCTCTCTGCTACGTAGAGAAGGGATCGAGGGCAACTCTAAGACTGCAGAAACTTCGTTTTTCTGTGGGCTAGCGTCCATCCATTCAGCATTCAAGCATTCAAGTAGTCGCAGAAGAATTTGTGAAGAGAGTGCGAATTGGAAAGACTAGGAGAGATGTGGGGAGCAATACAGGATATGCTGAGAATGGTGTGTGTGCTGCTTTGTGTAAAGGTAAGTTGCTGCTTTGTGTAAAGGTAAGTTCTTTCATAGTTAGGGCAATTAGCAAAGTATTGTGTGTGGCTGTAGGAATCCTGGTACGTACTGTACATATATACAACACACACAGTTACACAGTTGGTTAACGAACTATTCTCTGAAATGCCATTAGTGAGGCAGATCTTACAGTGATGTCTGAATACTCCATTTGCAAAATACAAGTACCACAAAATTTGTATGCATACGGCAAACTGAATGTCTCTTCTAAGACAAATCTCTTTGACCTCTGCTACAGCAACATCTCACCCATCGTGCGTGTGTGTGTGTGTGTGTGTGTGTGTGTGTGTGTGTGTGTGCGTGTGTGTGTGTGCGTGTGTGTGTGTGTGTGTGTGTGTGTGTGTGTGTGTGTGTGTGTGCCCATGTGATGAAGCTCACTCTTGAGGGTGTTGTTGATCTTGAGGGCCTGCACCTTTATCTGCTGAATAAGTTGGTCTGTCTCCTGCTGCAGAGCTGGACACAGTGGGTGTACAGTAGTATTTGTGCACAGAGCATCATAGAATAACTATCCCACCTAGATACTAGGCATAAGCTAAGCGCATAAGAATTGCCTCGCAGCATGAATAGTACGTGGCCAGTAGACAAGTGTAATGTGATGTTACAGACTGGAGCTGTCTTAGTAGCCAAGCTCCTTGTCTGTTACTGCCAAAGCTCCTCAAGCCTGGACTGCCGCTGCTCGTCCGTCGCCGAGGCCAGTAGCCTCGCGCCATTCTGCCGCATTCAGTCGCACGCACCGTCTTGCAGCGTGGCCCCCTCGGCATGCTGGACGCAGCCGTGTCGTTGCCATTCCCATCTGCTCTCCTTCTGTGCCCCTCTTCCACGGGAGCATGCTGGCAAAGATGAGCGGCCGAACAGGAGCAAATCAACCCTTTGAAAAGACGAGCCATCACATGCGCAGTCACATGTCGTACGATACAAATATCGGATATACATATATCGTCGAGGCTTGAATAGACAGCGATCAATGGCCTCGCTTCGCTCGCTTATGCTCGCCGCTCGGCAATTATTAAATTACAGTTCCATGGGGGCAGGGAAGAGAGGGAAAATAGTCACAGAGCCGGGGGAGTTAAACCTGGGACCTATGTACACTCTACCACTGAGTTTCAGCCATCGGCCAATCATCACAGCAGTGACCAATTGCCCTCTCATGCCTCATGTATTGGTCACAGGGTGACTGCCGTGTGGCAGCCCACACTCGTGCTGTCAATGGTGAAGTGTGAAGTGATGGTACGTAAGGTCTTTCTTGATATCTCCTCTACTTGTGTGCATGCTTGTGGACATTGTGTGTACACAGAAGTAAGTGTGCACAGAAATGCACACAGAAGCAATATACCTAAATACCACTTTACTGACAGGACAGCAGCAAATGCAACATTGTCAGCACTTGCGAATTTACAATTTGCTGATGTCTACAATTCCTACATTTTCCCTGTGACAGAGTAAAAATAGTAAGGAAGAAACTCCATACTAAAGGATGTTGTCATTAATCACTGAGATGAGATCAGTGAAACCAGTATGGCATCACCAATCCCTGTGCTTGCCAATGTGACAGTGGTGCCCGCACCTACTAACCATCATTCCTTGGCTTGGTGAGTAGAATATTGTGGTTGCTTCGTACTTGCTCCAGCTTCTGCCCAATGATGGTGATACTCCGCCTCAGGTCATCCACCTGTGTACACACAGACGCACAGACAGACAGACAGTCAGTCACACAATGCTCACCAAGGGGCTCGATGACAGCAAGTGACTTACTTACAGAAGAACTACCCCAGCATGGCTTACTGGTAACCTCTACACACTACACAATGTCATGACTCCTCAAATGGTGGTGGGTACAAGAAGTGAGTGCATGCACGTTTGTATGTACTACGCACTACTTTGTTGTACCCACTTACGTATGTAGGACAATACTATGTAGAGGAGCATGTCATTTGCACCTCATCCCTAAAGTTCAAATTCACACACACATGTACACACACGCACGCACGCACGCACGCACACGCACTAAGCTGGATGGACTGGTACCCTGTGTGCTAAACATGCAGCTCCTCTATAATAGAGTTGAAAATTCCTACATACTCTTATGAATGGTTCTCCCATTAAAACACCACTCGCCCACTCCTACTCAGAGTGTGGTCACCAACTGGTAAGCCCCACATCTGATGACTACACATTCAACAGGGACACCTGCCTACTCAGAAACATTAGGAAATGCTACCATTCAACTGAGCACAGACCACATGGAGACCTGTAAAGAAGTGTATGAGTGTGCCCTCCCCTGAAATATTATGTAGCTAGCATGACTTCACAGGAGTGGTATGGTAGCTGGTGCTGGAAGGCACTATTACACTATGTTACCAAATGGGTGACTCCTTCTGGCCTCAGGGAGACATCACTTACGGACCACACTTAAGTGTGGTATAAATCATATACAGCGTACTTAGCCTATTCTGACCAATCAGATTGCAGCTCTTGAGGGAAAGGGTCTTACATCTCTCTGGGCAAGGATGTATCATATACATATGGCAACACTACAGAGTAATATGGCACCACTACAGAGTTATATGGCACCACTACAGAGTAATATGGCACCACTACAGAGTTATATGGCACCACTACAGAGTAATATGGCACCACTACAGAGTTATATGGCACCACTACAGAGTAATATGGCACCACTACAGAGTAATACAGCACCACTACAGAGTTATATGGCACCACTACAGAGTAATATGGCACCACTACAGAGTAATACAGCACCACTACAGAGTTATATGGCACCACTACAGAGTAATATGGCACCACTACAGATAAATATGGCACCACTACAGAGTTATACGGCATCACTACAGAGTAATATGGCACCACTACAGAGCTATATGGCACCACTACAGAGTTATATGGCACCACTACAGAGAAATATGGCACCACTACAGAGTTATATGGCACCACTACAGAGTAATATGGCACCACACACACACACACACACACACACACACACACACACACACACACACACACACACACACACACACACACACACACACACATCTTGAAGCTGAAGGCAACATTCCAGCCACCATTGATGACATACTAGTACAGTGACACTGCTCTATTCCAGACAGTCTGGAACAGGCCCAAGTGCTAATTCTGGAGGTAGCTTAGTACACATCTCCATGTAGTGGGGTGTTTAGCTTTTGGAAATGTGTGTCAATCAGTATGCTTATGTGCGTACAGTGATCATCCACGATACTGCAACAAGTAAATCGAAATCCATAAGCTGTGTGACGTGAACCAATCGGTAGCAGAGTTTGGTGCCTCCATGCTCAGTGATTGGTCCACATGACTGTCATGGATTCAGGCCTTTTTGCAACATCATGGACGGTCCCTGTATGCATCTAAGCACTCACCACATCACAGCGTTGTGTCTTGTGGAACCTACATATAAGTGCTTACAAGTAGCTGTATGCATGAACCCTTATATACCTGTAGATTGTCTTATGTGGTAATGGGATAGGTGGGCCCTGAGTGTTCGGTGGGGCTCCTTATAACAGAGACCCTGAAGGAAAACACCTCTTCAGTAGTGACAGGGGCTAGTGTCCGGCTAGGTTGGGTGTGTGTGGCTTAACGTTGACCATGATCAGTTCCACATAGTGCGTGTGTAGCTCTTGCGCACACTTTACCAGCTTTCCACAGCAGAGGGGCTACATGATGCATTGGCACGCGGGCACTCACGTTGTCAAAATAGCCCGCCAATTCGACTTCCTCTTGATCCGCCTCCACAGTCACCGTCATCGTCTGGGAATAGTCTTCTTCCCCTGTGACGTGAGCCTACACGCAGGGAGAGGAACACGGAGAGATCCCAACACAACACAGTAACATCAATGAGGCTACATCGCAGTACGACACAGCGTTCTTGGTCCAAAGCCAGTTCGGCACAGCGCACAAAAGCCGTCAGTCCATATCTAAATACCAGATAAGGTGAAATGGGGTAACTCCGTGAAAACTTAATTGCCGCGTAATTCCAACAGTTGAAAAGCTGCGAATGCCCGACTTATTTCCAGCTACTGGCATCTAGTGCCAAGGCATACACCAAAACTGAAGTGAATTGAGCTAATATTTCCCGAGATCTCAGCAGAAATGTGACAACGATCGTAAAATAGTAGGTGGGGTAACTTGAAAATGGCGGCTATACCGCAATATATGAGGAACGGCGAAGGAATTGGCTTCATTGCAGAGGAGATGTGACTAGACACAAAACTGAGCCTGTGGCCTATCATTCTTGTGGATTCAATACAAAATCAGCTTATGCACAGTTAATAACGCCGTCATTCGACAGCATACCTGATGCGGTACCATCTATTAGAAAGATCGAGCCTAAGGCTGCTCATTTTGGTGCGTACCTGGCTTATGCACTCTACACACAGGTTATATGTAACTGATGAAGTACGTTTTGTTGCAGTTTTGCATGCGCTGAGGGAGATAGAGCTAAAACTAAAGTTTTTTTTTCGCTGAATATGCAGTACCCGGAACGCAAGTTGCACCCCTGTCGCAGCAAGAAAGAATCGCAGCGGCTCAGAGCCCTGGTGGGTGATTCACTATAAAGTCAGCATGCTGTGTGCCAGAGTACAACTAGATCGCCAATACAATCGCGAAGTTACAGCCATTGGAATTCAAAGTTTACGAAGTTGCCCCTTTCGCGAAGTTACCCCACGTGACCTCACAAACACCGCAGCCTCCTTACCGCATCTCTTAGCTGTTGTAATCTGTCCTTCATCTGTATGAAGCGCACACTAATGATAATGAGGATTACATAGGCATACATGCGCAATGCCTGATAAAATAACAAACAATAATTGACGAAATAATGCATACATTACAGATTGTCTTGTCATTGTCATGTCATTGTCAGATTGTGAGTCATGCCGAGGGTACTCGACCCTCTGCAATCGCCAACTCGATCACTGCAGCAGATTTACGGGAGGAATGAGCAGACCTTGATCCTCTGATTGCTGCTATGGCTGCTCGCAGGAGACTGAATGACAGTTGGCACCGGAGCCACTGCATCACGCGGCAGTATCTCTGTCCTCTCTTCTCCGCTATCAGTGCAGCTAGACGCTTGTAGGCAATTGTAGTTGATGGACCCATTCCTCCACATGCTGAGAAGACCAAGGGAGTGAACGAGCCATGTTCAATCTCTCTTATTCTTTGGTCATACATCCTTCGCTTCTCTCTCTCGTGTCTCTGAAAAGTCGTCAAGATGTTAGGATTTTGGTTGGAGGCTGCCAGCGGGTTAAAAACCCTCACGTCAAAAAATGCATCCTGATGCTTGATCCAAAACCCCATACATCTGATGTCCATACGACTGTCATCTTGAACATTGGCTGATCTCCCTTGTAGGTTCTCCCCAGTAAGTGGCTGCAACGGTGGTTCAATTTCTGTGGAGCGACTCACTTCTTCCATAAGCATGGCTGTAAGGTCACGGATGTCATTGTGTCTGTGGATTGGAAGACCTCCTTTTGTGCAACTCAGAGCATGTTGTACAGAGTTTGCCTTGCCGCATGAGCATATGGAGGGAAGGTTGTTTGGAAGCCATCCATATCTTAAAGCCAGGGCATCCCTGAAAGCTCCTTTATTCAGGGAAAAGCCATGTTCCTCAATCGGCAGGGTTCCTAACCACGCAGACGCTCCCTTCTCTTGTGCTAGAGTGGCTACATTCTGAGTGGTGCTGTTGAGTGCCTCCAAAGTCATCTTCATCTCGCCCTCCTGTCGCTTCTTGTTCTGTTGTCTGACCCTTTTCCTGGCCTCATTTTGTTGAGCCTCAACTTCAGCAGTATGAACTGCACTCTTCTTCTGTAGGGAGCACATAAGTGGCTCTGAGACAAGGAAGGAGTTGGCTAACTCATTATCAGCACTATCTGGCAAGATGGGAATTCCTAGGCCTCCTAGGTTTGTGGGTAGAGCAAACAGCCTCCTTTCTGCATCAGTGATGTTTTTTTTTCCCTGTTATGGCTGGTATCACTTTGTGGCGAATGACATCCTCTACAGGATGCAACAGCTCTGAGATGCCTCGTGTGGTTCTTGCTAGGAAAGACCATTTATGTTTCAGACTAAAGACTAGTGCTGAATAGGCCGCTTGGGGTTGGGAAGCAGCTATGTCTGCCAACTTCTCTAGCTCACATACCCACTGGTCAACCTTCTCCCTCACAAAGGCTTCTTTGAAGGAAGTGACACCGATGGCCGAGCCAAGGTATCTACCTCCAGCAGAAGTAAGTTGGATTCCAGTGTCTCCAAAGACTGCTTGGGCTTCTGGAAGCCATTGTTCCTTCACAACTAGAAGACACTTTGATGGATTTGGGAAGTAACCAAAGCTAGGACCAACCTTCTGCAATTCCTCCCACCATTTCCTAAGGCTCTTGATAGCTCCAGCTGCAGAAGAGTCATCCGCATACCGCATACCATCTGTCCTTCATCTTGCTCCAACGCTCAGGCCTTCTCCTTCAATCTATGCAGCCACATCGGATGCAAATTGAGGACCTCCGGTCAAAAAGGAATACATATAGCGTATTACGGAATTTCCCAGGAAATGCTTAAATAGTAGTAGAGACTGCAGGCTCAAATGTGCTTTCAGTTTTGACAATATGTTGGTAGCATTTTCGGATTCACCTACCTTTTGCGATCTGTATGAGACTTTTTTCATCCAATTCCGTTTGGTAGAAGCTGAATTACAAGCTTCTGAATATTGTTACCGTACGATTTTTACGCTATATTGTTTTCAGATTTAGGTCTTCGTATGGCTTCATGTTCGTATATATGTTATATTATATATTTCTGTCATTTTGCAAATGGCGGCGCTCACGTCGTTCTTTACAAAGCTTTAAATCCTCTCTAATGACGTTTCGCCGTGTTTGAATAGAACGAAATGTGGTAATAAACATGTGTTAATAGAGTGATACTAATAAAAAGCCTAAGGAACGTCTCTTCTGCGAGATACAGCTCCAATTATCACTGACGGACATTGTAAAATGGCCGCACGCTCGACGCGTTCTGTTTGCTAGGCTCAAAACCATCTTTCTTTAGATTTCGCCGTGTATCCAAAGAACGCAAAGTGTTTCTAGAACATGTTTAAGTAATATTATTGTGGTAGGAAGCTTACTTAACTGTTTTTCTGCGAGGTACAGCCCTAAATACAACAGAAGTCTAGTGACCCGTAGGCCAATAATGGAGGACCAGCGAGTCATGACACATAATTATTAGTCTCGCGTAGCCAGACCGCCATCTTTGCTCAGACCCCGCCTTCGCAAAAGTCTTTTGAAAGTCTTTTGCGAAGGCGGGGTCTGAGCAAAGATGGCGGTCTGGCTACGCGAGACTACATAATTATAGCCATGATTCGCTCATATAGTCATCATAGGGTAGCCTTTTAGCCAGCACACTCCTCCTCCAGGCACAAAGTAACAATTGCTCATTCAGAATGTCATATAGATTAAAAAAAAAGCAGTAGGCAAACATTTGACAGTTTGGTAGGGATGCTTTCACTGGATATGACTGGCTGCTCTGGAGACTTGAAACTCTTGCAAACCCAACGGTCTAGTGTGTCTTGATGTATCTTTCAGGCCAACAACAATACTGTACCCCCAACTATCTGATTTACTGAACGTACATGGGAAAATTGCTAGCAAGTAGTTCGAGATTCAGGGGCGCCCTGGCGCCCCACGAGTTTTTTAACTCGAAATACTTGTCTCCCTCTCCCTCCCTTCCTCCCTCCATTTATGCATTATGGTACACTAAGTCCTGCTTCTTGTGTGAGTCCTAGGTGGATCCCTGGCCACCCTACAATGCAGCTAGCAAGGAGACATATCAGATCCATGCACACAATTACACTACCTAATGGCCATTTATATGGCTTCTTTTCATGGCTACTCAATGACCTGTGTGCTAATTCCATCTTTCTTCAATTGCCTTTGTCATGTTCATACTCATCACAGGTTGTACGATGGACAGGGTGTTTCACTCGCGCAACTAGTACATGTCTCTGCATGTGCTTTTAATTTGCAAAGTGTGCCTTACAAGTGGACTGTATATAGTGACCATAATACCATTCCTCTGCCCTACAAAATGGCGGCCGGAGGAATACATATGATTACGCCACAGGCAATATTGCTTCAAAATTATAATTTGTTGGTATATATAGCGGTCTGTACAGACATCTCAAATTTGGTGCCAGTCACTCCTTCCTTGCATGAGTTATATATGGAAGGTGAAAGTAGACCAAAGATGTCGTTTGAAGTGTTAAGTAATTGATGACGCAAATACGAATTGTTATATAGCACACAGTACGACAGTCTGTCCCACAATCGGTACTCAGTATATCCAAATTAGAATCATGTCTGCTCACTTCCATCACCAGCTGGGTCTGCCTTTTCACAAGTCCTTCATGTAGTTGCCAATAGCATTGCACACCCATATGCATTGAGCATTTGTCGCACTAAATGACTGTTGCCAACATTCAAGCCAAGTCGTTTCAATCTAGAAGCAGTTGCAAACTGTTCCCTATTTACCACAAAGTCCAAACATTTTTGTACGAAGAACTGTGAGCTGATCCAGTCTCCGTTTACATAATTGCAGTACGTCCTTTAGCAATCTTTTGAAGGTTTGATTCACTCATTTTTCAGAAGCATAGTGAGCCACACACCAATTTAGGGGATGCTCTCTGAGACGGTTGTAGGTACATGCGACATTAGTGAAACGTGCTGAAAATTTCAGATGGATTTCAGCTATTAATCAATCTAAATCTTCTCCCCTACATATATACACAATGTCATACATACATTTCCACCATGTACGTAGCACAAAGCTACTCAGTGAACGTCATATAAATGTGTATTCTTGTTGACTATACTACTTGCAATGGTAGCCACAAGTTACAGCAGATCAATCAATGTCAGCACACAGTGGTGCAGTGACACCTACTGATGCATGTAGCGCTAACTCAGGAGTGTATGGAGGTATGTACAGGTTAATGCATACAGCTACAAATGAACAAACTCCTACGGTCCAAACAGTTATCTAACTTACTAATCACTAATTGCATGATTCCTACAACATTTGTGTAAAACTGACATGCACAATATGTGTTTGTTCGTTCATCTATTAGTGGTTGCCACGACAACTGCCACAATGATCGCAATAATGATGATTATCACCAGGACAACTCCAATGATGATGCACGCAATGACAAATGTCAGCTTCGGAGGTAGAGAGGGGGAGAGAGGGGGAGAGCGGGGGAGAGATAAGGAGAGAGGGGGAGAGAGGGGTAGAGAGGGGTAGAGAGGGGGAGAGAGGGGGAGAGAGGGGTAGAGAGGGGTAGAGGGGGGGAGAGCAGGGAAGAGATAAGGAGAGAGGGGGAGAGATGGGGGAGAGGTGGGTAGAGAGGGGGGAGAGAGGGAGAGAGCGGGGAAGAGATAAGGAGAGAGGGGTAGAGAGGGGGAGAGAGGGGGAGAGAAGGGTAGAAAAGGGTAGAGAGGGGGAGAGAGGGGGAGAGAGGGGTAGAGAGGGGAGAATATGGGGGCAGAAAGCAAAGTTAAACATTACAAAATATCATAGACAGGGCAATTTAGGTAACTGAAATGCTAAATTCAATGGCAATCTCACAAAAGAGCTCTACGTACCATCAGAGACTATGCAAATGACAAAATTTTGTCAAGATAGTTCACGCAGTATGTGACAATATAACATGATTTTACAAAATGATCAGAAAATGAAATGACCCTTTCCATAGTACAGGAGTACTGGAGACGAATGGAGTTAGTATGCAATGGTTCCTACACAGTTTGGTTTGCAAATGAGGATGCATCCCCTCCAGTTCGTACTACTGCATGATGTCATTGCTCAAGGCATAGATACATGACCCTTATCTATGCTCAAGAAAAAGGAGGGCAGAAGCAGTTCTGTTATGTGAGGTTAACAGTTGGAGCAATAATTAATGAGGGCTACCGAACAATTAATCACTAGCTGGTACCATTCGACATTGCTGCTGGTTGGATGTAAGCACACCCATTATCGGCAAACTGTACAGCAGACAAGGGATGTACTGTAAAATGGCCAAATTGTTCAATAAAATGATCGGAAACAGAACCAACCATTAATATCGTATTATCACATACTGTACACAAGGCACACAGACATAGGTACACAGGATGGTTGTGAGTGGCAGACCTTTCTGCTCCTTTGGGCATATGGCACAGCTGTCCTCACAGCGTGTGTGCCACGCTGCACGTAGTCGGCAGCAGAATTCACATTGTCCTCAATGCGGTCAATAGTCTCTCCCTGGGGGGGGGTTAGCCCACTTGTCAAGTGCTATCTACGCACCACACACACACACACACGCACACTACATGTTGGACTAGTGGAAACAACACACACACACACGTCCACAACAGAAGAGAAACTAGCCCACACAAGCCACACAAAGACAAGGAACAATAGCATACAGTAAGCACATCAAATATCGCAACATTCAGTATCAGTGTAACCTGCACAAATATGTACCTGCTCTTCCACCAGCGTTGCCATGGTGAGGAACATTTCGTAAAGTTCCTACGTACAACAGGAAAGCAACAGACAATAAGCACACTCTCTATCCATTATTAGACACATGTAGGCAGGAACCATGGAACATGTGACAGGAGTGCGAAGAGGAGGGAGAGATGTTAGTGACTCCACTCCAAGCAAGAACACATCTGGAGGCTGCCCTGTGTGTGTGTGTGTGTGTGTGTGTGTGTGTGTATGTGTGTGTGTGTGTGTGTGTGTGTGTGTGTGTGCGTGTGCATGCACACCTGCATGGTTGTCTGCAGTATGCGAAGTTCTTGGTTTCTGGCTTGAATTTCACTAAGAGCTTGTTGCCACTGTGCTGAGTCAACTAAGATCTGAAGAGAGAAGAGGGAAAGTGAAAGGACAGTATTGGTGGATGGGAAAGTATGACACAAATGGAAAGAAGGGAGGAAGGGAATGGATGAGGATGAATGGGAAGGGGTGAAGTCAATAGAGAAAAGCAACAACATTTTAAAGAATAAGCCCAGACCAGGGCCAGGATTCAATGGCACAACCTTCAGCACCTCAAACCAGAAGTGGGAGAAACTCACATCTTGTGTGAAGATATTGGTCTCTGGGTTGTCCAGAATCTCCTCAAGCTGGTCTTCTGTCACTTCCCGGTTGGCTGGGGTAGAACAGCATACACCATTTTACATACAGTATATACAACTAAATAGCACACTCATTGCACAGATGCACCATGTACTGTACATACACAGCTAACAACATTAAACTGGTGGCTAAAGTAAGCATCGTGCAGCTTTTACCAATCGAAGTTGCAGCATAAATTGTTCACAAAGTGCTACTTTGAGCTAAAATTGTGTACAGTGCTGCACAAAAGCTATACACTCAATTCTCTCATGTACATTTGTGTACACACATGAATGATACAGTGGAGTCTGTACTGTATAAGACAGTCACCCTTGGGACTGGACCAAGTGGCTGCTATACAGAGGTGGCCTGCTTATAGAGTCTGCATCAAAATTAAATTACCCAATAGATATTATATGGTGAAATAGTACAAGCTTCATCTATGTGTCAGAAAGGGTTGGTTCTCCAATACCAGCTTCACAACAGGGTTGAAAACCTTGCCGACATTTCGACCAGATGCTCTAGTCTTCTTCAGGGCGAAGAAGAAGACCAGAGCATCTGGTCGAAACGTACAGTGATGCCTGAGCCAGCTGAGAAGCCCTCACTTCATTCATCTATGTGACTGGTAAGCAATGCGTGATCCTGTACAGTAATGGTGATGTGGTAAAATTGCAAGGAATGGCTAGCCAAGTCATCGATCAGCGAAGGCTCCTGCTACAAGTGGCCTTCCTACATTACAGGATATCACAAGTACAAAAGCGTTTCTTTGCCAAATGTGGGAGAAAAGCTGATAACCCCTAACCCTAACCCAGTGGGACATGTTCCAAAGACAGTCAGCCGGACTGTGCCCTACTCCTCAGGAAGCAAGAGCGTCGGATTCTGTGAAGTGACCGGGTGATGTGCTGGATTTGGACCAGAAATTCTGTGCATGTGCTAGTTTATAAATGCCTACCCTACACTGAGAGGCTCAAGACCCTCAGTCTTAGAGAAGAATCAAAGTAACGAACAAATGGCTGGACAGGTCATGCAAGGAAGAGACAAACTGTGTTATATGACACATGCCTTTCCTGCCACTAAGGAAGTCAAAGTTGGGATAGTTGTGAAGGCCCATTTCAAACGGGGCAAAACCAGGGAGAGATAAAGGATGTACTGGAGGGGTCTGCACCGTTCACTCACCACACAAGGTATCTGACAAGTGTCACATACAAACGCGACATGCACTTCCTCACCCAGTTCAAGCTGCCTCTTTATCCTGTCCTTGCTCTTGGCTCTGTACTCCTCTGTCAGGGTGTTGTACTCATACATAGTGTCACGAAACTGCTTCACCAGGGTGTTGTACTAACAGGAGGAGGGGGGAGGGGCTGTGCATGAATAGATAACAACTGCACCACACACCACACCACACACACACACCACACATGCACACCACACACACACACGCACGCACACACACACACACACACACACACACACACACGTGTTATGCAATACCTGTGCCCTCTTAATCCTGACATCCGTCTGGTTCCTCTCCCGAGATGCTTCCATGTGACCTAGATCCTCTGCCATCTCTGAGAGAGACAGATGAAACCAACAACCATTAGCACTCATTCCTCAAACACACGGTAGGCAATAACAGGCCAAGCATGTACACACACCACGTCACAGCGAAGAAAGAACGGAGCACGACTCAATGGAACACTTCAACAGTGATGATAGAAGGCAGGCACTGTAAATGTGTTATCCAGAAAATACTGTATGTACTTGAACACATTTTGTGGGGCTACATTTTTGCTGACTTAGTGAATCAGCCGACGTCCACAAAATGCACGTAAAAGTGTGGATATTCCCCCCATGTGTAGCACATACAGGAAGTTACTGGATTTTATAAGTGTCCATGAGGTAATCAGTGTCTCTCTGGTATGTACGTAGAGAAGGGATCAAGGGCAACTCTAAGACTGCAGAAACTTTGTTTTTCTGTGGGCTAGCGTCCATCCATTCAGCATTCAAGCATTCAAGTAGTCGTAGAAGAACTTGTGAAGAGAGTGCCAATTGGAAAGACTAGGAGAGATGTGGGGAGTAATACAGGATATGCTGAGAATGATGTGTGTGCTGCTTTGTGTAAAGGTAAGTTCTTTCACAGTTAGGGCAATTAGCAGAGAATTGTGTGTGGGCGTAGGAATCCTGGTATGTACTGTACACACACACACACACACACACACACACACACACACACACACACACACACACACACACACGTGATGTCTGAATACTCCATTTGCAAAATACAAGTACCACAAATTTGCATGCATACGACAAACTGAATGTCTCTTCTAAGACAAATCTCTTTGACCTCTGCTACAGCAACATCTCACCCATCATGTGTGTGTGTGCGTGTGTGTGCATGCGTGCGTGTGTGTCTGTGCATGTGTGTGTGTGTGTGTGCGTGTGTTGTGTGCATGTGTGTGCGTGCCCATGTGATGAGGCTCACTCTTGAGGGTGTTGTTGATCTTGAGGGCCTGCACCTTTATCTGCTGAATAAGTTGGTCTGTCTCCTGCTGCAGAGCTGGACACAGTGGGTGTACAGTAGTATTTGTGCACAGAGCATCATAGAATAACTATCACAACTAGATATTATTACTGTAAATTACATCTCCATTTGGGCAGGAAAGAGAGGGAAAATAGTCACAGAGCAGGGGGAGTTAAACCTGGGACCTATGTATACTCTATCACTGAGTTTCAGCCATCAGCCAATCAACACAGCAGTGACCAATTGCCCTCTCATGCCTCATGTATTGGTCACAGGGTGACTGCCGTGTGACAGCCCACACTCGTGCTGTCAATGGTGAAGTGTGAAGTGATGGTACGTAAGGTCTTTCTTGCATCTCCTCTACTTGTGTGTATGCTTGTGCACATTGTGTGTACACAGAAGTAAGTGTGCACAGAAATGCACACTTACTTCAAGCAATACACCTAAATACCACTTGCTGACAGGACAGCAGCAAATGCAACATTGTCAGCACTTGTGAATTTACAATTTGCTGATGTCTACAATTCCTACATTTCTCCCCTATGACAGAGTAAAAATAGTATGGGGAGAGTCTCCATACTAAAGGATGTTGTCATTAATCACTGAGATGAGATCAGTGAAACCAGTATGGCATCACCAATCCCTGTGCTTGCCAGTGTGACAGGGGTGCCCACACCCACTAACCATCATTCCTTGGCTTGGTGAGTAGAATATTGTGGTTGCTTCGTACTTGCTCCAACTTCTGCCCGATGATGGTGATACTCCGCCTCAGGTCATCCACCTGTGTACACACAGACGCACAGACAGACAGACACACAGACACACAATGCTCACCAAGGGGCTCAATGACAGCAAGTGACTTACTTACAGAAGAACTACCCCAGCACGGCTTACTGGTAACCTCTACACACTACACAATGTCATGACTCCTCAAATGGTGGTGGGTACAAGAAGTGAGTGCATGCACGTTTGTATGTACTACGCACTACTTTGTTGTACCCACTTACGTATGTAGGACAATACTATGTAGAGGAGCATGTCATTTGCACCTCATCCCTAAAGTTCAAATTCACACACACATGTACACACACGCACGCATGCACACACACACTCACGCACACACGCACTAAGCAGGATGGACTGGTACCCTGTGTGCTAAATACACAGCTCCTCTATAATAGAGTTGAAAATTCCTACATACTCTCATGAATGGGTCTCCCATTAAACCACCACTCGCCCACTCCTACTCAGAGTGTGGTCACCAACTGGTAAGCCCCACATCCGATGACTACACACTCAACAGGGACACCTGCCTACTCAGAAACATTAGGAAATGCTACCATTCAACTGAGCACAGACCACATGGAGACCTGTAAAGAAGCGTATAAGTGTGCACAGGATCCCCTTCAAGAAGAGAAGAGACTGACAGGACAAGTTAGCCTGACAGCCCTTTGACAAGAAGACCCCTGACTGCTGCAATGTGTGGCAGTCATATTAACTACAGCCACGTGTGTAAAGCATGTAAACATACATGTAACGATGTAGTGGACCAATCTGTTCCTATCCCTACACCATGCAGTGTGTGTGTGTACACGTACGCGTGTGTGTTGCTAGATACAAGATGATTGCAGTGAGCATAATCAGTTTGTGGAAGAATCGTGACCACAATCACAGCACACATCCCAATGGTACAGTCTGGAGACAATAGGTTAACATGTATTATCGATGACACGATCAGGGCTGCCACTGTACGTGGACCTTTGAAACAGTATACATGTGTGTATAAGTGTGTGTGTGTGGGTGTGTAACAGATGTACGTACGTATGTATGTAACTCCTGCTCATGCGTCATTAACCTTGTGTGGACACCATGGCTGTCTAGTGAACTCTGACAACGCTATGGCTCAGAGCATGGGTGTAAGTTGCTTTCGGCTTGGAGTGTGTATACTGCACACACGTACATGTGTGCACACATACCACCTGGCTCACTGCACCCCTGCCAATCAAAGTCAAACCCCAATGGTGAGAAGTTGGTTTGTGAGGACAGGACTACAGTGGGGCCAGGCCACGGGTGTGAACGCGGGTGTGCGGAATACTTCACAACTGAAGCATGGCCACTTGCTCAGCAACAGATCGAGAAGGTTGAAATTTTAAGTATGTAGCTAGCATGACTTCACAGGAGTGGTACTGTAGCTGGTGCTGGAAGGCACTATTACACTATGTTACCAAATGGGTGACTCCTTCTGGCCTCAGGGAGACATCACTTACGGACCACACATAAGTGTGGTATAACTCATATACAGCGTACTTAGCCTATTCTGACCAATCAGATTGCAGTTTTTGAGGGGGTTAATGGGTCTTACGTCCCTCTTGGCAAGGATGTATCATATACATATGGCAACACTACAGAGTAATATGGCAACACTACAGAGTAATATGGCAACACTACAGAGTGATATGGCACCGCTACAGAGTGATATGGCACCACTACAGAGTTATATGGCAACACTACAGAGTAATATGGCACCACTACAGAGTTATATGGCAACACTACAGAGTAATATGGCACCGCTACAGAGTAATATGGCACCACTACAGAGTAATATGGCACCACTACAGAGTGATATGGCACCACTACATAGTGATATGGCACCACTACAGAGTTATATGGCAACACTACAGAGTAATATGGCACCGCTACAGAGTGATATGGCATCACTACAGAGTAATATGGCACCGCTACAGAGTTATATGGCAACACTACAGAGTTATATGGCACCGCTACAGAGTAATATGGCAACACTACTGAGTAATATGGCACCACTACAGAGTAATATGGCACCACTACAGAGTTATATGGCACCGCTACAGAGTGATATGGCACCACTACAGAGTAATACAGCACCAATGCTATGCACATGACACACAAGGGTGCTATGGCATAGAAAATGAGTCCTGAAGTGTCTGAGGGCAAGTGCCATAATCCCCACATATCGACACCTTAACCACTACAGCACTTCTTGCTGTGGCCAAGACGTGAGTGCCTAAGAAGGCTACTAATTTCAGCAGGCATTAATTTTAGCAAATTTAGCGAGTAGTGCAAAATTGCCAAACATTGTGCCCAAATGTTTTGCACACACAGAAATGTGCTCATACACAAAACACTTGAAAATCGCTAAATTTTGCACCCGTCAACTCCTGAACTACTCAAAGCCACTAAATTTAGTTGCTGCCAATATTAAAACCTTAAGGTATGTATATATTATACACTGTTTATCACCTGTTGCCCATGGCAACAGGAACAATAGCATAAAATGGCAGCACTACATACCATTGTGTGGAGTGAAATTAGTAAGCAGTAAACTAAACATTGGTTCAGTATCTATGCCATAGGTGCCATAAATGTTAAGTACCACTTCATCTCAGGTGTACAGACAACCGATGTAACATTTACGTAGTTTCTAAAACAGCAAGCTGATCACAATGGTGTGCATTAGTGATAAACTGTGTGTGTGAGTGTGTGCGTGTGCATGTGTGTGTGTGTGTGCATGTGCGTGCATGTGTGTGTGCATGTGTGTGCGTGCGTGTGTGTGTGTCTGTGTGTATGCAGAAAGGCTCAGGTCAGCTCCAGTCGTGTGCAGCTGCAGAGTGCAAACAGCTGGGAGACTAAACAGATGTAAACAAATGCAAGGAACAGGCTACACAGCCCACGGCCCACAGATGATTGGCATAGCTCCATTTCCACAGACTGCACAAAGGACTATCAAAAACAAGGTCTCATCAACTGATATAATACTAGCTCCACCCACCACAGGCCTCAGACGCCACCTGCCCCTTTGAGAGCACCAACTGCACACACACCACAAACCAGTGCAGAGTTTGGTATGCTTGGCTCTGTAGCATGTTTGTATAAGAACATGGTGTGACCATAGTTTGACATACTAAGACAGACAACACACACACACAGACACACACACACACACACAGACACAGACACAGACACACACACACACACACACACACACACACACACACACACACACACACACACACACACACACACACACACACACACACACACACACACACACACACACACACACCTTTGAAGCTGAAGGCAACATTCCAGCCACCGTTAACGACATACTAGTACAGTGAGACTGCTCTATTCCAGACAGTCTGGGACAGGCCCAAGTGCTAATTCTGGAGGTAGCTTAGTACACATCTCCATGTAGTGGGGTGTGTTTAGCTAGCTTTTGGAAGTGTGTGTCAGCAAGCTGATGTGTGTACAGCGATCTTCCACGATACTGCAACAAGTAAATCGAAATCCATAAGCTGTGTAACGTGAACCAATCGGTAGCAGAGTTTGGTGCCTCCATGCTCAGTCATTGGTCCACATGACTGTCATGGATTCAGGCCTTTTTGCAACATCATGGACGGTCCCTGTATGCATCTAAGCACTCACCACATCACAGCGTTGTGTCTTGTGGAACCTACATATAAGTGCTTACAAGTAGCTGTATGCATGAACCCCTATATACCTGTAGATTGTCTTATGTGGTAGTGGGATAGGTGGGCCCTGAGTGTTCGGTGGGGCTCCTTACAACAGAGACCCTGAAGGAAAACACCTCTTCAGTAGTGACAGGGCCTAGTGTCCGGCTAGGTTGGGTGTGTGTGGCTTAACGTTGACCATGATCAGCTCCACATAGTGCGTATGTAGCTCTTGCGCACACTTTACCAGCTTTCCACAGCAGAGGGGCTACATGATGCATTGGCACGCGGGCACTCACGTTGTCAAAATAGCCCGCCAATTCGATTTCATCTTGATCCGCATCCACAGTCACCGCCATCGTCTGGGAATGGTCTTCTTCCCCTGTGACGTGAGCCTACGCGCGGGGAGAGGAACACGGAGAGATCCCAACACAACACAGTAACATCAATGAGGCTATATCGCAGTACGGCACAGCGTTCTTGGTTCAAGCCAGTTCGGCACAGCGCACAAAAGCCGTCAGTCCATATCTAAATACCAGATACAAACACCGCAGCCTCCTTACCGCATCTCTTAGCTGTTGTAATCTGTCCTTCATCTTGCTCCAACGTTCAGGCTTTCTCCTTCAATCTATGCAGCCACATCGGACGCAAATTAGCTTCCGTGAAGGGAATTTCCGGATATGTGTCAGCGATGCATCAATAAGCTATTTTTAGTATCAGAATCATTCCCTAATATGGCATGTACACACACTTGGTCACACAGTGAGGTATTTACACTGGATGCAAGCAGCTCAGTATAAATAAATTCATGTATCAGAATTCATCAACTTGCTATATATGTACACCATTCATTTGGAGGAGGGAGGGGGAGGCCTGTGTGAATGAATCGGGACACTCATTCTTGGTGGTCTAATCTGCAGAATGGGTTCCTTTAAAGTTGCTTCTCTCATTTCCTTGAAGATGTCACGGAAATACTGATCCGAATCCACCTCATGAGTCAGATCTGATAGCTGCACATACACATCACCATCCTCCACCTTCACAATGTGTGTTCTCTGTTTCACTCCTTTTGAGCATCCAGGCTTTTTCCGTTTGGGGTTGGAAGGATCAATGGCAGTGTACAAGCTCTCACCAGTGTCCAGAGTTATGTGGTGCCGGTGCCAAGGGCAAGTGACACAGGTCCTACCGACCACATCCTTATTTGAAAGATAAGGTGAAACTCAAAGCATGCAAGCACAATAGGAGTTCAATAGGTGTGCTAGCCTTGTGCACAGAAAGCCCTCACCTCAATATCCCCGGCTGCTAAAGGCCCTCCAGCATCTGCAGAACAGGGAATGCAGTTGTCAGGCACAGTTTCAGATCAGATTACATGTGAAGTCTTAGGCAGTGCAAGTGTTGTCAAGATGAGGAAAGTGTGCAGGAGAGACTCAGAGTGTCTTCATCTGGTGTGGAGCACGTAAAAATACCAGGGTAGGGAGTTTGTGCACAAACATTTTACAGAGTATTAGTTGGGATAGTGAGTGTGTGTGTGTGCATTGGAGGAGGGGAGGAGGGGGTGCATGCACATCTTGGAAGTATAAAAGGAGAGAGGTGCACACAAGCATACTCTTGAGTCTACAACATCCCAAGCCACGTCTAGGTGGAGCCAACCACAACACACCATGCAACAGGTTTGAACATTCACTGTGACTATTCGTTGTTGCTACTATATAGCACTGTTGGATCACAAGGCCTAGGCTCCCTCACAGTACAATCAATGCTGTTTGTGGTCATACAAGGAAACACACATGTAATGCGTAGCTACTAGAGATGTGGTGAGGAGGTAACTTGGGAATCGGCTCTACTGACTTTGGTATACTAGCCAGACTGCCTGTTCCACAGTTCTCACTCAGAAAGCCAAGATATGGACGCCAACAACATTATGGAAAGAGCATAGAAAATGTGAGGCCGAACAGCTTCTTTTCAGAACTTCAGTTACTCCATCCCAAACTGGAAGGTTACCTACTTGTTCTACATATTTTTCAAAATTCCCATTCCTTGTGGTACTCACGGTAGCAGAAGTGATCTAGAGCGAATACACTTCCCTTGACATAAAATAGTGCTATTATTCTCTCTCCTACTGTCACAATCGTCTTTTGCTTCTTCACTAACTCTTCCAATGAAATGACTTTAGTAGACGCCGCCATCTTTGTCGTTGTAGGCTATTGCGCAAGTCATAATATGGCTGGCAATCCTGGGAGTAAATTGGCTTTACGAAAGAGTGCAGTCAGGCTCAACTCCAGTTTATCCTTACATCCCACACAGTATAACAACAAGTCAATTCAAAATATACAGTGCGATGTGAGAGGTTTTAGGAAGCCTGCAACTTTGAAGGACGCAGGGGATCAGCGACTTTCCTCGAGGCCGCTTGTGCAATTAACCAACAGCCTAGTGGAAGAGTAAGTAAGCAAACTGAGAGTTTAGTGACCATACGATGCATCCAGGGCTACAGTGAGGGTACGGTTACGCCTACCTGTGAAAGGTTTGGATGTAGTTTGGATCTAACTAGAGTACCTGGGGTGATCATGAAGCTACCCACCTGTTGGAATAATGATGCCCCCCACCCAGTTGATAATGTGGCATGTTTTATACCATGGCTATAGCTAGCTATTATGGATGACACAAATTATGCAGAAGTGCTTTCATCAACAGTGTGCATGTTCTGTGTATTACTAGGTTATGTGTACCAGTTGTAAGCCAAGGACACATCCTTTCCATACAGTGCACCTAGTACTCCTTATCAACCTCCTTCGTGTATGCTTCACTTGGCGCTCCCACTGGATCCACTGCCCTGTAGCGAGGTGGGTGGGTGTGCATAGCTTGGGTGTCACCGTGGATGTTAGTATGTGTGTGCATTTGTGTGTGTGTGTGTGTGTGTGTGTGTGTGTGTGTGTGTGTGTGTGTGTGTGTGTGTGTGTGTGTGTGTGTGTGTGTGTGTGTGTGTGTACGTGCGTGTGTGCATTCATGAATGTGTGTGTGTGACAGTGTGTGGATGTGCAAGAATGTGAGAAATTATGAATTTGTTTGCATTTGATTATTGACTAACTGGATAAAAATATTAGTAAAAGTCATAATTGTGCCACTTTTCCCTTAACTTTAGTACCTCCTTTGTCGGCAGTCAACGGGGGACACTACTGTTGGCATGGCAGCAGGGACCTCCAGTGTGAAAGGCGCTGAGGACCACCGGCAGGAGTCTGCCTGCCTAGAAGGTACTCATCCCAAAGGACAGATTCCCCCCCTTCCCAGTCCTTCCTTCCCTCTATGCAAGAAGCCAATAAGTGTCTGGAGTGAGGACTATGTGTGGAGGCTATTGACTGAAGACCCTCAGCCTTGTGACTACTCTGGAGAAGGTCTTGAGGCACGCAGTGCAAGGATGAGCATGAGTGCAACATCATCAGCAAAACAGAGCTCTGAGCACCTCCTACAGACTAGGGCATCTGCAAGTGGTAGTGCTATGGTAATTGGTCAGCATAGCACCACCACCACCAGCAATAGCTCAGAACTTCATGATACAAGAACTGTTTTCAGAGCTAAGAATTCTGTGACTGATTCCCCTTCTCAAAGCCCTCCTCTGTTAGTACCTAGCACACGTGCATTGTCCAGGCCACCTCCCGCGACTCTCAGCACTGGTATTGCGCCAGCAAGAAGTGGTCACCCCCAGAACAGTGCCCGCAACTCTTCTGAAAGCCCACCTTCCTCACCAGTCATTGATTTGACTGCCATCGACAATGACAACATTGAGAATGATGATGATGACTTTGACAAGCTCTTTGCAGATGTAGACATGGCCCAATTTGAGGACTCTTCCACCCTATCTCCATCACATGACCATGGTATGACCACAATGCTCAAACAAGATAGCAAGATGCAGCCACTTTCCAGCAGAAAACGACGATCTAGTTCTATGTCGAGTAAACAGTCTGACTCCAGAGTGCAGGTGCATGATGACACTAGAGGTGGCAGCAGTGGACAGGGTGCACTAGTACCTTTTAAAAGTCAGAAGGAGAAGGCCAGCTTCCGTCATAGACAGGAAGTGGAGAAGAGTAGAGTTTCAAGCTGTCCTGTTTGTGCAGTGGCTTTTCAGCCAAGGTATGTATGTTGCACATACACTGCATACTCTGCATGCACAGTATTGCGAATGCGAATGCCTACAAGAAATGGTTGACTGCTGAATGTGTGCCAACCTGCTATGCTAGATGCAACCATGCATGCAATGATTACCTCCCTCCCAACATCATAACAAATTGGGATGGAGGACCCATGCACAGATGGCTGTTGCTGGGCTCTCCTTGTGGTATTGTAGTTATGGGTAGGAGTATTAGCTGCTTCTGCTTCACAGAAGTAGTAGTAAGTAGATATGGAGGAGCTACAGTTGAAGCTACTAATGTCAGCTAGTTGAGAACCAGTCTTCTGTGTAATTAAATTGCATAATCACTGAATTGCATACACCAACCAACCAGTCTGCTACATTACATTAGTGTACTACATGCAGGTAAACCCCTATTGAGTGGCAAGCAGTGATCACTTCCCCTTTCACCCCCAAAAGGTGGCCCTGGACCCTACTACTATTATAGGCTGGTTAGCATACACCAGCCCATTAGGATGTGGTGAAAGGAAGAAACAACCCCGAGGGTTGAATCTGGGCTCTACAGCCATTCACTGAGCTGTTAATCTGAGCACCAACCATTTGCATACCTTCTCCACATGTATTGGCTGTGGGTGGGCTGCAATGCTGTGCAAGCTCAAGTGGTCACAGCGTTGCAGACTATTTGCATCTAGTATAGTGAGTGAGGGTGGTGAATGGCCATTGCCAGACCGGATCAATTGTTCTGTGGCTAAACTGCTTGGTAGAACATAGGTCACAGGCTCATGCTTCGATCACTTAATTGCAGCTGATTTTCTTACTCTCAACCCGCTCTCAATGCCTCCTTTGAGCTGTGAATTTGGATACATTTTGCTCATAAAACACTTACAGGGGCGGCGGCAGCTCCTAAAAAGTGGGGGGGGGCTCTATCTTGGAAGATACATATACTCTGCAATTTTTTTGCTTGCTGCGCTCGCAAACCCTTCAGTCTATAATTATTTCTTGTTAACTTAGCCCAAGAGCACATCCTACGTAATTATCATGCATACATATTATGTAGTCACTGACATTCAAAGTCCAATAATAATACTAATACAAAAAGCAGTGAATGTCAAAATTTGTAAAAGCATTAAAGTATTCACATGCACAGTACAATGTTGCAAAACTCTATTAATAGTTTCTTCTTGCGGTCAAACCTAGCTACAAACTCCTTAGCAACGGCAACCATGTCAAGCGAATCTGTTAAATCCTTGTGAACATGGAGTAGCATGCAATTGTTTAGTCTCTGTTCTGTCATTGTAGCTCGCACATATGTTAAGACGCGTCTGAGGGCAGAGAAGGTTCTTTCTGATGTAGCAGATGTAAGGGGGACTGTTAGGTACAGTCTTAGCAGTTGGTGTACAGTGGGCAACATGTCCTTGAAAACACTGCAGGTGTTCATGGCCTCACAGATGGTATGCACTGACGTAACCTTCTTCACCATAGGAGCACCCTTCTTGATGACATCCTGCAAAATTGGCAAGTGCCTGCCCAGGTCTGACAGGTTAATGTCATCATTGAAGCACGATTCTGCCAACTGTTCGACATTGCTTTCAAAGCTTTTGCCATTTGCAGCATTCAACAGGGTACTTTCTATTGCCAGCACAGAAGAAATTCGCTGGCTGCTAAATCTTTCTTCAAGTGCACCAGCTAGGAGATCACATGCTTCAAAGTAAAGCTGGCGATAGTAAGCCTTTGCTGTAGGGTAGGCATGCTGTGCACTTCCACTATCCAACCGCACTGGCTGTCGCCTATACCTAGGTAGCTGTGGTTGTCCAATTGTGTGCTTTTCGGCAATTGCAACTGTCCCATCATAGAAGCGATTAAATTCTTCATCTGAACGCAGTCTCTTGTAGTACACCTTAGCTGTTTCAACTGCATCTAGCGCATCTTGCATGGTGATATCCTTTCTTTGCAGTGTTAAGGACACAATTTCAGCTGCGCTATAAAGCAGATGACTAGGTTTTAGACCAAACAAGGCACTAAATTGCTCCAGGGCACGTAAGAGACCACCAGCGTTCAATCCATACTCATCACGAGTGGTTAAATGAATTTCTTCTAACGCTTTCAGCAAGAGGCTGTAGTCCTTGAGTATGGCATCAATTGAACCGGTTCAAGCAGTCCACCTCATTGGGCACAGTGGCTTCAATTTCACAACCGATTCTGAGCTACTTGTTTGCATCATCATTGATGTAAACAGTGTCAATCGCTTTGGGGACAGACAAATTAGCTTGTTGACTTCCCTGACAGTTTCTAGGGCATCTCTTAGGCATGCAATCTTTCTACCCACATCTTGCAGGCACAGATTCAAAGAATGTGCACAGCAGTGCACTGGCACAGCGGCAGGACATTCATTACTCAATCGCGTTGCCACTCCCGTTTGTTTTCCCTGCATGTTTGCGGCTCCATCGTATGCCTGACCCCGACATAATGTTAAAGGGAGGCTGCATCAGATCAGGATGTCTTTGATCACAGAAAACAGGGTTTCAGCCTTCGTATCAGGCACCCTATACAAGCCCACAGGATCTTCCTGAATTTCATAGTTGTCATTCACCCAACGGATCGACAGGTTGAGTTGCTCACTGTTGACCACATCAGTGGCTTCATCAGCAATAATGGAATACCATGCGGGCCAGTTACGTCTTTCATTTGGACTAGAAGTTTGCGCAGCAAAGTCTGTCCTAGAATACAGATCTGCTCTGTAACTGCATCATGTGACATGAAACAGTTCGCTTTAAGCCACTTCTTTACAACTCCATTGCTACTGCTCTGCATTAGCAGCCGCTGCTGTAAGTTTCCTTCGGATTCGGTATGGCCTCGGATGGCAATGCCCTGGCGGGTAAGGAATCGTAATCCTGCCAACTGAGCCAAAAGACCATCCCTCCGCTCCTTTTGAAGCTGGTCCATCTGTGCATTCAAATGCCCTGCAATTGTTGTGTGACCACGAGCTACCCACTTCAATTTGGCCTCTCTGTGAGAGTCCGAGTTTTCATGACTTTTGAACTTTTCAAGAGCCTTTTTCCAATTGCCGAAACCCGATTCTGTAAAAGCCTTGTCACCCGTTTTGCTGAATGCAATCAGCTTGTGTTTTGTAGCATTTCGGCAGTAAAGGCAAAACACCTTTTTCTGGGTTGTACAAACACTCAGCCAGGGATACTGTTTGTACCACTGCGGTTGAAAATTTCTTTTCTTAGCAGCCAGTGTCATCAGTGTGGGTTTATCTTTAGGCTGAAAAGCAATCTCCTCATTACTACAACATTGTCCTGAACACACAGGAGCAACAGATTTGGCTTCTGTTGTGGCAGAAGGTGAACAGACTGGAATGCTTTCACCATGACTAGCCTCTTCATAAGGGGTATCATCGATCATTTCTACTTCATCTGCAAGATCTGCTTCCTCACAACTGAAATCATCACCTGAACCACCACTGTCTGTGCCTGAACTGACTTCTGCCCTAGGGTCACATTCTGCCTGCACTTCAGTTGCCTCAGTTGGAAAATCTTCTGCAGCGTCCTCAACTATGCCTGCACACTCTACAGTGGCACTATCCTGTCTTCTTCTCTTCACTGAGTTGTCTTTTGACCAAATAGTAACCAACGTTGCTTGTCGTTTCGCCAATTTGCAAACACCATGTGTTCAAAAATGGCGGGCAAAATGGCGTTTTAAAGGGCGGAGGCAGATGTAGGAAGTACTACCCAGTGATTTCAGTCAGTGTACTTTAAAACTGGTAAACTTTCTCATGATTTGCTGAATTTACTCCTCAACCACTGATTTAACTGAGTAGTGTTAATCTCACTGCAAAATTTATGGAGGGCTGAGCTTCAGAGAGGGGGGGCTCAGCCCCCCCACTGTGAAAAGTGGGGAGGCTCAAGCCCCCCCTGCCCCCCCTCTGCCGCCGCCCCTGACTTATGTACTGACACACTGTACCAACCATGCAGTTTGTACAGTACTCTCTCCCTGCCCCCTCTCCTCACAGTATGACTCAGAAAGAGGCTGATGCACACATACAGCAGTGCCTGGACACCATGGCCATTGTGATTGACTGATATGGTCCACCACAACACTGGACATTTGTACAGTATACGTTGTTATTATGTGTTTGTGTGTATATTATTATGTGTACGTATGTGTGTGTGTATGTATGTATCTTTTACTGTTGGGCTGAAAAGCGAGGCAAGTAATCTGTATGCTTGTGTTGCTGTTGGTTTAACTGATGCATATTCAACTTGCACAGGGACACAACATTCACTCAGTGGGGCATACGTATTGGCAAGGTTTGAAATTTGGCAGTTTGAGCAACATTTCATCATGTGCACTAAGCACAGGTGTGGGGACCACCAGCTGGCCTGCAGTGTGAGAGGACAAGATGGCTGACCTGGCCACCTTTAATTGGTTGGCCTTTTGCTAGTTGCACATGTGCCTCCTGAACACCGCAATATACACAACCACACCAGCATCAGGTGCTGTAAACACGTACTGCATACAACCATTGTATGCAGTGGCGGTGGTTACACTACCACAATACAGTAGCTAGTGCTTGTAAGCTGCAATGCGTTCATCATTATTTGCACTAGTGCTATGATAGAAACGTTTTGTGTTACAGCTGAAGATCCACGGATCGAAACGTTCTGTATCCTATTGATGTTAATACTGTACTTGAAGCTCATAACCGTCCATTGCATCGTGACAACACAGTAATGAACCTCTACAGTATCAGAAAAGCCCAAGTTGTACTGCAGAGGTTGCACGAGCATCCAATGGCCAAGTGCAGGTAGAGTGCATGCATGCTGTTTTTGCACTAGTTGATGGAAGAAAAACACCACATGTGCACTTAAGTTGCTGATCAAAGCTTAAGGTCATGACAAAGAGGCCAGACATCATGCATGCATATAAAGGATCGAAGGAGCATTGGTGCAAGTTGGAGCAGTATGTGGCAACATTCCACATGGGCATGCCAGCCATTGTAACTGTGCCCACTTGTACAAAAAGTCGCAATATTGCATGTATATACAATAGAAATCACGAACATGATGTCTGACACTTATGCAGCTTGGCCTGTGTAGCACATAACTATAGGCACATGCACCGTTGAACTCTACAGACACTATGTTACTACTCAACTATTTAAAATACAAAGCAATACTGAAGCAATACATATAATATGACTTGTATGCTCTAGTGTACAGAATTGAAATTCATTCTGATAAGACAAAATGCTAACGTTCTACCTACCTATGTACACATAGATTGAAACTTAGCTGTGTGTAAAATGAGAAGGAGTTCTACTACAGAATGTTATGAGTTACTTGTAAAGTGCTACAATACAAAGATAGGAGATGCATACAGTGTAGCTTGATTGTGAGGCTCTAGCAATTGAAGGTGAGCTTGAAGAACTGCAGACACAGGAGAGAAGGGGGAACAATTGAGTGGATAGCCAGTGCAAACAGTGTGCACACAGACATGTAGTTAGGGTGTGCCGACAGCATGAACAATACTTCGAAACACACGCTGCACCTCATTCAACCCCCCCCCCCTTACTTCAAAGCATGCCTATGGATCATGTGACTCACCTCATCTTTCGACAAGGTTATACTACCTCCACTGCCATGCTTCTTGAAGGCGTCTGGAAGGAGAGAGGGAGTTGTCTTATGCTTCATGCTTAAAGAGAGGGGGAATGACCAGCAGCTACACTAAGCATCTACAGTCAATAATTGCAAATATTGGTGAATAAATGTATGTATGTGTGCTCATGTGTGTGTGTGTGTGTGCTCATGTGTGTGTGTGTGTGTCTGTGTGCTTCATGACCATGAGGCCATGGTACTCACTGTGCATTAGCTCGGCACGGCAGCAACAGGCCACAAAGTCATCAAAGTCCATGTACGTCCTCTGCTTTGCAAAGCGGTTGAAGAGAGCAGACTGGGCAGCAGCAGGGATGTCAAAGCCCAGTCTCTGCAAGGACTCAAATGCCTCACTCCTCTCAATAGTGCCAGAGTGGTTGCGATCTGTCTCTCGGAACACAACCTGAGCATGAAGAGGACAAGCAAGGTAAAGCCATGCAGAGTGAGTACTAACAAATATGCACTGCTGTATGTACGTATGACACCCACACACCTTCCACTTTGCAATGCATTGCAAAAGCTTCTGGAACTCTGTGAAGTCGAGTGTCCCGTTGTCGTCCTCATCCAGCATGCAGATCATGGTGCGGCAGGCCTCCACACTGAAGGCAGGGAAGCTCACATCTGCAATGGGGAGGATAAGGGGAGATGAAGGAGGATCACAACCAACCCACAGGAAGCACTTAGTTCCACTCATTACGGTTGAGTTCCATCTCGTTCACTGACAAGTTAATCTGTTCACACAACTCCTTGCGCCCGGCCCATGTCATGCAGTGCATGTATGCATATGCTTGGCTGCATCATACATGCATAGATGGAGCATCAGTGGGAAGGACCAGACATATTCATACTCCTACACACATCCCTCTTTCTCCCTCCAATGTATGTAAGTGTAGGTATACGTACCTTTCTTCAGTGAGAACGTCATGAGGTCCTGCAGCTCATCCACATCGATGACCTTGTCCTCCCCTGCAAGACGATCGAAAAGGGCCCTCACGCTCTGCTTCTTGACGTCCTCATCAGACTTGCCCTGCATTTCACCCTCCTTTGGAGTGGCCATCTTCTCAGTGAAGACACGGAGAAGAAAGTCTCCTTCCTCGTTTGGTTTGAAGGTGCACAGTACAAGCACATAGCGTCCTGGTTCCAGGTCAAAGCGCTTGAAGACTTCACGCGTGTTGGTGAAGCTGCCAGAGGTGGCCTCCGAGCGATGATACAGGATGTACTCAGTGTCAACGGAGTCCTGGCCTTGAGGAACCTGTGAGGATACATAACGACAGGAAGTTACGGGGAGAGGAGGAAGAAGAGCGGGAAGGTAGGCAGGAGAGGGAGGACGGAGAGCAGAGGAGGAAGGAGGAGGAAGGGGGCAGGAAGGCAGGGGGGGAGGACGGAGGAGGAAGGAGAAGGAAGGGGAAGGTGGGAAGGGCAGAGAGCAGAGGATGAGGGAAGAGGCAGGGGGGAGGAAGGTGAAAGAGGATGAGGGAGGAGGTACGAAGGTAAGAGGAAGATAGGAGATCATAGGAAGAAGAAGAGAGGGGAGGAAGGCAGGGGAGTGAGGAGGGAGGCAGGTGAAACATGAAGAGAACAGTAAATTTAGAGTTGAAAAATATGAGTAATAGCAGCAAGTCAAAGATCTCATCACACTACAACACTGACACACCCACTACAACACTGATACACCCACTACAACACTGACACACCCACTACAACACTGACACACCCACTACAACACTGACACACCCACTACAACACTGACACACCCACTACAACACTGATACACCCACTACAACACTGACACACCCACTACAACACTGACACACCCACTACAACACTGACACACGCCCAACTGCTCCACGTACGTAGCCACGCACCTTATAGATGCTGAACCCAATGCAAAGGTCTGCCACTCCCATCTTCTTTTGAGCCCTGCGGTGCTTCTGCATGAGGGCAACCAGGATCGAGCACTTGCCGTCACCATCAGCATCCTCCTGAAGGTCAAACACATACTGGGGGTTGCTAGCAAAGGTGTCCTTGTAGTTACGGCAACCGCCTGCGTTTACACCAGGTGTCCAGGAGCCGTCATAGAAGGCGCTGGCCCAGCTTGTGACTAGAAGAGAGGAGGAGGGGCAAGAGGAGGGAGGAGGAGGGAGGAGGGGCAAGAGGAGGGAGGAGGAGGAGGGAGGAAGGGTAAGAGGAGGAGAGAGGAGGGGCAAAAGAAGTGGGGAGAAGGGGCAAGAGGAAGAGGGGGAGGGGAGGGGGAGGATAGTTAGACAATGGTACTACATATAAAGGAAGTAGTGCTGAGAGAGGGAGGCACAAGTGGCTGGGGGAGGGAGGCACCAGTGGCTGGGAGAGGGAGGCACAAGTGGCTGGGAGAGGGAGGCACCAGCGGCTGGGAGAGGGAGGGCACAAGTGGCTGGGAGAGGGAGGCACAAGTGGCTGGGAGAGGGAGGGCACAAGTGGCTGGGAGAGGGAGGCACAAGTGGCTGGGAGAGGGAGGGCACAAGTGGCTGGGAGAGGGAGGCACAAGTGGCTGGGAGAGGGAGGCACAAGTGGCTGGGAGAGGGAGGCACAAGTGGCTGGGGGAGGGAGGCACAAGTGGCTGGGAGAGGGAGGCACAAGTGGCTGGGAGAGGGAGGCACCAGTGCAACGGTACGTAGTGTGATTTGCTAGGCCATACCCTATTCCCTTTAAGCTCACTCATGCAAGGTCAACATAACAAACTCTTGCGGAAATCACACCTTGTGTGATGACCATTGAACTTTAAGTTACTAGGCTTCATACAACTGGCTTAAAATACATCAACACAACTCTAGTGTAGAAGCTCTTTGATCTGATAAAATAGAACTAACACATATGTAGATGCCTCTGGTAGCAAATTAGCAAAGACAATGTGTTACAGTGTGTTTAGCAGTTGACGCCACATCTACATATTGTGAGAAGGGCTGAAATTGCACATGCACCGAACTTAATTGTGCTGGCAGGATGTACGTACGTACGTATGTATGTACACATTCATTAGCCAGCCTACGGCGCTATTCCTTGACTACACACACCACCAGTCTGCAGTGGACACAGGTGGCCAGGCTGGATTACACAGACAACAGATGTAAACACTGTACAAATGTACTGTGCCAAAATTAGAGCAACCACCATCGGCAATAGCTATGTACTGTGCCCTCCTCCTACTTCTTTCCACACAAGCAGTCTCATAAGGAGATGTACAGCCTAGGGAGGCGGGCTGGAGCGCTAGCTGACGGTGCACTACGTATGTCTGGTGCGTGCACTCACTGCTTTCGTCTTCATCAAACGTGTCAAGAGTAATGTTGCAGACCTCCAGGTCAGAGAACTGTGCTTTGAAGTCATCAAAAGACATCCTTTATAGAACAGATGAACAGCTGGTGTCATGTACTTGTATACACACAATTACAGTAAGCCCCCCCCCCCCCCCCACACACACACACACACACTGCACTGACCAGAACTCCCCATCATCTTTGTTGGCCATCTGCAGCACATTCTTCTCCTGAGCGTCCAACAGCTCCCACTTCCTTGAACTACACACACACACACACACAATGACAAACATGTCAATCAAAGACTCACTGCTATAGCACTAAAGGCACCTAAACCTGTTTGCTAGTTTGACTGTGTGAGACATGAGGCATGGGCAGTATGTGGGAGGTGTGCATGACTTGCTTGTCACTCCAGTCTCCAGTCCACTCCTGCTCGTTGCCCCATGGGTTGCGAACACGCACCAGGTTCACACTACCACCAGTGGCATTAACCTGAAATGAGGAGGGGAGGGCAATTGGTGTGAATGATAAAGAAGAAGAGGCCAGCAGAGGGAAGGAGGGGAGGGAGGCAGGGGACAGCGAGGGAAGGGAGGGAAGGAGGCAAGGGACAGCAGAGGAAAGGAGGGGAGGGAGGCAGGGGACAGCAGAGGGAACGGAGGGGAGGGAGGCAAGGGACAGCAGAAGGAAAGAGGGGAGGGAGGCAGGGGACAGCAGAGAGAAGGAGGGGAGAAAGGGAGGGACAGCACAGGGAAGGGAGGGGAGGGAGGCAAGGGACAGTACAGGGAAGGAGGGGAGAAAGGGAGGGACAGCACAGGGAAGGAGGGGAGGGAGGCAAGAGACAGCAGAGGGAAGGGAGGGGAGGGAGGCAGGAGACAGCAGAGGGAAGGAGGGGAGGGAGGCAAGGAGAGAGGGTAGAAAGCGCAGGAGTGGAAGGGTCAGTGAGGGAGGTGAGGAAAAGTGCCTAATGCCACTCTAGAGGCAGTCATCCTATACCAGTGAAGTAATGGACCACACCACAATGCTCCCCAGAGGCAAGAACATAAAGCACACATCTCACCCACCCACACACCATAGCCTGGTATAATTAGTACCTCATTAGGCATGTATACATAGTAACTGTGTTCCAATATTTAGTCTAGCCATACGCATTTGGAGCTAGTATAGATATATACTTGCACTGCACATACACACACACACCGTATACACAAACATACACACATACCGTATACACAAACTTACACACATACTGTACATACTTTAAGCATGATTTAGCATGGTTGTAATGTCCCTCATACTCCTATAATAGCAGGAGCGGGGGAGGGTGAGCCTTGGAATGGCATGCAAGGAATGAGGTGCCCAGTTTTAGTGCAAGGACCTGGCTACTATTCTGGGCTTCACCTTAACGGGCAACACAACTATCTGTGCACATTCCTGGTGGCAGCAGCGGCTACAGCAAGGCTGAGGGGAAGGTGGTGGGGTAACTACAGTATCGACGGGAGTTAGCAGTGTTGGCTGAAGGTTGGGCAACTACATACATAGTTGTGGGTGTAGGGTTACAGATTGGGCATTAATACTGGGGAGATACACACACACACACACACACAAGAACACAATTGGCCATGTTGCTGCACACTGCAGCACTGCCACATACTCCTCCTCCCCACTCCCATCCCCACCCCTTTGACCCACGCCACACCCACCTGCCTGGCCCCCGTCACTGAGTAGGCGTGTCCCTTGACAAGGCCATTGGCCATCACGGCCTCTGTCTCTCCCGGGGATGCCTTGATAGAGCAGCTCATGAGGGCCTTCTTCTTGGCAGCCTTGGCCATGATAGGGAAGAGGCTGGCGGTGGCCTTGGCAAGATCATAGCTCTCAACCACTCCTCCAGTGAAATCCTCCATTGCCTCAGAGGTGCGACCTCCCTTTAAGGCCTCGTAGGAACCGTATAGCCTGTAAGCGAAAGGGGAGGGGAGGGGAGGGCAAGGGGGAGTGGGAGGGGGAGGGGCAAGGGGAAGGGGGAGGGGGAGGGAGAGGGGGAGGAGGTGGGGGAGGGGTAATAATGGATATAATAGCAGTCCAAGGGGGAAACATGATTATACACTACGAGACTTTACAGTATGAGCGAACAATAAAAAGCACTTAAAAGTCCTCACTCTATATACGTGCTAATGGCATGCATCAAAATACCATACAATCGTACAGTTTCGCATACTATCAATGTTTCTATATACACGGTGGTGAGCCATTGAGTTGCCTCTCCTGTGGATGCACTCTGGCAACAAAGGAACTCAAAGGATGCTCCAATTGTCACATTGTCTGGCAATCACCCATTCCATGAGGCTTCCGTGTAACAGTGATAGGGACAAGTAGCATACCACAGGTGGCTGCAATGAGCACAGGCAGTTTCGCTATGACAGCACAGACTGTCGGGAGGACGGGGTATGTGGTACCATTAGAGTGGAATGTAGAAACTTATACATGTCAGGGTTGGAGAGGAGGGGGAGGGAGGAGGGAGGGGAGGGAAAAGTGCCAAGACAGGAGCAAGGAGGGAGGGGAGGGGAGAATGATGAAGCAAGGCCTCTTACTTGGCATAGGCTTTCTCCAGCAGGGCACTCCAGAACTCATTGCCTTCTTGGGACTGCAGGAAGACGAGCTTGCCGTTGAATGTGGGGAGGCGGTCGTCCACCACAATGTCCACCCACTTGCCAAAGTGCCAGAAACGGAAGTGGAAGATACCAGCATACCTGGACAAAGACAACAGGCAGAGGAAGCGAAAATGATAACACAACACAGTCTCTCCCACTTGCTACGGCAGTCCCACTTCAACATAACATGTCTATACACTGTGTACGTATTGTCTGTGAGGGAAAGCTGCTGAGGGGTCAATTGGGGGCCACATCCATACAGAGCTCTTCCTACAGCTTCCAACACACAAGGACTATACAGCCTGTTTAGCCCATAAACTCTATTGTCTGCCCACAATTCGGTAACCCAATCGCAGCTCGGGGTATACATTGGCTGGCTGCTTGTACGTATGTGTCCTAGAACAAACAAGTGACCAGTCTTACACTATGTGAGCATAGGGCACTACTTGTACAGCTGCACCTTCTATGCCATTACTCATGTACTGCCTATACCCCAGTCAGCTGTGGGGAGTATTAACACACAGTACACTCATTCAATACATCTTGCACAGTTGCATCATACATACAGAGAATTGCAACATCCTGCAACACATACACATACATACGTACATAACACACTTCTATATAGCTTAGGCTGCTACATACATAATTCAAGTGGTCTAACCCAATGAATGCTTTGAACAATAGCATGAAAGTGTATGCATGTGTGCAAACAAGAGAGTACATCTTTTGAAACATCAAAGTCAAATACTCCACACATGAGGTCATGCCTGTCCACCAATCAAACTCTCCAAACAGTGACATCATCGACTGGGAGTGGTGGAGTATGACTAACTCATATCATGTGTTGCGTCTTTCGTTGTAATGCTACAAGATTATACAGTTCAGTAAGTCTGTGCACACAGCTACGTACATACAATACGTAGGAGGACACTATCTTTCATCTTACTACCGAACGTGATACAGTGTTAGAGAATGACGAACCCAATGAAGATCCCAAGGACACCCTATACAAGTACACACATGTACACTACCAAACCAATGGATGAAGTGTGCACTAGTCCCCAGTGGACTTCCAACAGTGCTAAGGTGTGCACTAGTCCCCAGTGGACTTCCAACAGTGCTAAAGTGTGCACTAGTCCCCAGTGGACTTCCAACAGTGCTAAGGTGTGCACTAGTCCCCAGTGGACTTCCAACAGTGCTAAAGTGTGCACTAGTCCCCAGTGGACTTCCAACAGTGCTAAAGTGTGCACTAGTCCCCAGTGGACTTCCAACAATGCTAAAGTGTGCACTAGTCCCCAGTGGACTTCCAACAGTGCTAAAGTGTGCACTAGTCCCCAGTGGACTTCCAACAGTGCTAAAGTGTGCACTAGTCCCCAGTGGACTTCCAACAGTGCTAAAGTGTGCACTAGTCCCCAGTGGACTTCCAACAGTGCTAAAGTGTGCACTAGTCCCCAGTGGACTTCCAACAGTGCTAAAGTGTGCACTAGTCCCCAGTGGACTTCCAACAGTGCTAAAGTGTGCACTAGTCCCCAGAGGACTTCCAACAGTGCTAAAGTGTGCACTAGTCCCCAGTGGACTTCCAACAGTGCTAAAGTGTGCACTAGTCCCCAGTGGACTTCCAACAGTGCTAAAGTGTGCACTAGTCCCCAGTGGACTTCCAACAACAGTGCACACACATACCTTGAGTCAAAGCTCTGGTCAGGCGGGACCACTGTCTTCAAGATGACCTCATCCTCAGCCAGTGAGGCTATGGCGGCCAGCAACCAGCAGTCACCCAGCATGCCCTGCTTGATGTCCATGCGACTGGCACCACCAACAAACAGCTTTGGCTTGGCACAAATTTCCTACAAAAAGACACACACACGCACACACAGAGAGAGAGAGAGAGAGAGTTAGTCAAGCTAGCTACACAAGGACTGCTACGGCATTCTTCAGTGTTGTTACATAACCAATCTGGGACTACACACACGATTGCTCATTGATGAGCAATATGCAGGATACAAATGTGTCCGGATACATAGCGGTCACAGAATGAGGAGATGAAGTCCAGTTATGAATGTGACTCATGCAATAGTGCATTGGTAGGACCACCTGTGGTGAGCACTTTCAAACAACAGGGGGATCACTAGAAGTGACAGCCCACATCTGATCTTGTTGCAACTCTATTATTACTAAACACATCAACTAAACATTAAATTTAATGTTTCTATCCTGCAACCAGAATAGTATTGACTGCAACTGAATGGAGGCAGAAGTAACTTCCTTTGCTCCCACAGATAAAATAGTATAGAAAATGGAAGTAAGATACTCAAGTCACGCAGACTGTGGCATCCAAGCTATGAATTTCTTTATCTTGCCCCTCACAGACTGCATAGCAACCAGGTAATGTGCACCACATTCCAGTCACATGTATCACTTAGTAGGACTATTGAATTATTACACCCATCCTGAGGTAGCCTTGGCAACCCCTCAGGCTGGTGCAGCGGGGAACACACTGGCACACAGTGCAATTTAAATAGCAAAAGCTAAATGCAGGAAGGCACCACTGACACACAGTTGTTTACAGTTGGTCCCTACAGAACTTAGCAGCCAGGACAAGTGACAAGAGCAGTCATTCAAATACTGTAAATACAGTGTTGTATGTGACAATCTCATGGCAAGTGCTGTATCTCAATATTGCATGCACGCAACCACTAACAGACAGGTTGCTGGCCTTAGACGGACAGATCTGGCTGTGACCCTGTACAATAACTCCACCAGATGTACAGGGTGCACGGTGCAAGGCATGAATTGTCCTCAATTGTTTATGCCTATGCTGCCAGCAGTGTGATGTCTTGGGGGAATCGGCTTACACTACACATGGATCTCTAGCTACTAGATAATACGATCAGCACACGGTCCTCGCGCACTGGGTCCTTACTGTTGGTCTCTTCCACTCAAACTTCCTTGGTGGTCGCTGGGTGAAGAACATGGAAGTGTCTGTCGCGGGGAAGTAGGGGTCTTCAAACAGACAGCCTTCGGCAAGACACTGGCGTCTCAGAGCTTCAAAGCTCTGGGGAGGAATGCGCGGACCAGCTGGGGCAGAAGGCTGAGAGAGGGAAAGAAAGTGGAGTTAGTTGCTTTTGAAGGAAAAGGGCTCTTCAGAACTGGCCTAAGTTTAGCAGATGCAGATTCTCCCCATAATTCCATCCAAGACATCTTCAGAACAGCTTCATGCCTTCGTAGGACAATGAGATAGTGAAATAGCCTTAGTTTCAAGCGGTTACTCTAGGGTTCCTGCACCAAATCAGCTGAAGCACCAATTCGGTGCTAGCCTCCGCTACCCGGCCCTTACCGCCATCTTGGCCTTGCTAGAGGGAACGGTTACTTTGATCTGGGCCATCTCCTTTTCTGCGTGCGGTGAGGAGACCTTCAGCGGCAACGAATGGCTAGTAGCTGGGGCAACTGGCGGCAAACACGATGTGTGTGTGCTTAGGAAGGGGCTACTTCAGGGAGGTTGGAATGCACTTCCCGTCTAAGGTGTGCGTAATAACGTATTTCCGGAATTTTGATCTAGTTATGAATATCATTAAGGTAAACCGGGGTAATTTTGTCACTAGGGTAATTCCGTCACTAGGGTTTTGTCTCGACTCTTGTTCCTCGGCTGTGGGCTTTTAAGGTCACCACAACACCGCTGTTTTACAACCAATCCACTACACTGTCTAAACCTAAACGGATGTGAGCGCGCTCCTTCTCGATAAGTAGTGGTAGACTCACATGACGGAATTACCCCGCTCTGAAATAGTGACGGAATTACCCCGGTTTACCTTAAAATGTTTGTCATGTCATAAGACAAGGCACATGACGTCATGTGCTCTGTCTTATGATCGGTATTCGTGATCTTTGATCGCAAGAGGAGGGTGGGTTGCAGCGAGTCGAGTTAAAGCGAAAGACCCAGCGCAGTGGTACATCATGCGGGACAGGCTGAAGTCGCTCAACAGATTTCGCGTAGTAAGTGACAGTCACTGTATGCAGCAACACTCTCAATCAGTTGACTGTAGTTTAACAATTGCAGTTTGTTCTCATTTACTGCTGGTATCCCTATTAAGGGCGCGTTGTACCCTGCTATAGTGATGCCCGATAGGTTCCCCATGGGGTGGTCGACTCGCTGTGCGGGTGAGCTCTGCTCAGCTGATCCGCGGCTCAGCCTTTACACTGCAAGCAGGATTCCTGTTCTATGCTCCAGCGACCAACTCCTGGTGTCCTTTGCATCTGTATAGCGCATGTTCTGCATTGATTCTCCCTGTACTTTGTTTTATGCAGCGAATATCTTCACGGTTTACTCAAAGGAATGACCCCCTCCTGGTGTCCGCAACTCCAATGACTGCAACAACCAACTACCAGTCACTAAACCTGGGCAGCGCAGAAGAAAGCTGTGAAGAGGAAAAAGTTCACCTTCAAGACTTTTTAGACAATGTGAGTTTTTAGTTGTTGGCAAGGACTTTGTACTGCAGTGTATTGTGCCATCAGTTGGCACTCAGGGGATTTAATTTTAACCACAAAATGCTTATTTTCAATTAATGTGTTTTTTGCTCATTTCAAAATGTGCAGATCAGTTCTTTGCGTCAAGGCATTACTGAACTACAGACACTGCTGAGCGACATCCGTGTCAATCATAGCCTGCTCCTGACTGAGCCAAGCCAAGAAGGTGTGTCCTGATGTCTGTGTCCTGGAGTGTCTGACGTGTGTTAAGTGTCTTTGGGTGTACATTGTTGGGGTAGGGAGCTAAAGAGGGAGGGAGGGAGGGAAGGAGGGAGGGAGGAAGGGAGGGAGGGAGGTAAGGAGGGAGGGAGCTAGGGAGGGAGGGAGGGAGAGAGGAGGGAGGGAGGAAGGGAGGGAGGGAGGTAAGGAGGGAGGGAGGTAAGGAGGGAGGGAGCTAGGGAGGGAGGGAGGGAGGGAGGGAGGGAGAGAGGAGGGAGGGAGGGAGGGAGGGAGCTAGGGAAGAAGGGAGGAGGGAGGGAGGTAAGGAGGGAGGGAGGGAGGAGGGAGGGAGGTAAGGAGGGAGGTAAGGAGGGAGGGAGGGAGGGAGGGAGGGAGGGAGTGAGAGATGTGGTGAAATGGGAAAAACCTGTTTAGTGTGATAGATGCACTGTAATACAGTTGATTGTTCTCAGCCCCTTGTTGCTACACCAAGATAGCATATAAGGTAAAGAAAGTTTGGTTCTTATTCGCTACAAATGTATTATTAACTGTTAACCGAATGAGTAGTGAAACCTATTCACATCATCGGATCCCTTTCCTTTGTACGTAGGTATCCTGAGGGTGAATGAGAGTGCTCTAGCACAGTTTCGCACAAAGGCAGCTTGGATCAGTGGCTCACTAAAGAGTGAGTGTTTGCCCAACATGCAATCTGGCCTGCTAGACCCTTTATATGCGCTCGTTGTTTGTGGAGGAGGGTGTAGTGGCCTAGAGTATACCACATACCTCCTTCATACCCATGTGTGTTGGCAAGTGTGTGTGTGTGTGTGTGTGTGTGTGTGTGTGTGTGTGTGTGTGTGTGTGTGTGTGTGTGTGTGTGTACACAGACACCTGTGTGTGTGTCCACAACCACATCAAGGAATTGTTCCCACCTGAGTTGACTGCTGTTGCTGACTTGCCTGGGCAGCCGTATGTTCTCCCATCAGCCCTGCCGACAGACCTCAGGCTTGACATTGTAGTGCACTCCTCTGAACACATCCACATGTTCGAGCTAATAGTGTTCTAGATCTTGTGCTATCCATTCTGGTTTCACTTACTGTACTGTTATGTCACATTGCAGACCTTCAGAGCACAGTTGAGTTTCAGTCTGATGGCAGCCCTTCGTCTGTCTCCCATCATGGAGAGAGGTGGACAGCCATGAGCAAACGCATTCGCCAGACACAGGTAGAAGCATACAATAATGCTTTACGTTACCACAACCTTACCTTGGTTCTGTAGCAGCAGCCCTCATGTCAGTCTTACGCTGCCCAGATTACTTCTCCCCTCTGTTTTTACTATGATGTCTTTGGTCCTCCCTATCGTGCAATAGCAGCAACGGAAGAAAGGGTCTGGGCTATGCGAGACTACCCCCCATAGCCAAAGCTGCAGTAGTTTAAGCCCTATACCTCTCATATCCAGCCACATCTGTAGCTTGTGCTCTGTACATCCATACATACGAATGTAATCACCTCCTATATCCACATCTGCAGCAGCTCATGTCCTAAGGCTCCCGTATCCCTGTTGCTTGTAGTTTTGTGTGCAGGCAGTCAACACCCAATGCACAGTACTACCCTAGCCATCCCAACCTATATAGAATATCGCTACTTTTTACTTTGCTGTCCATTCCGTTTGTGTTCTTTGTTAGTTTGATGGATTGTCACAGCAGTTCAAAGAGGTGATGGAAGAGTTCAGTGCTATTTTAGATGAGTACAGGTGTAAGAGCAGGGAAGCAGCACAGAGAAAACTATCACTAGGTGAGACCTACATACTGTAATCTGCAGTGCATCTGTGTGTTCCCTCCCTCTCTGTGTGTATATTGTACGCTATGTACTGTTTTGTTCACACACTGTCCATCCTTTCTTATCTCATCTTCCGCGTGCGCCCTTCCTTCCTCTTACTCCTTCCTCCCGCCATCATGCAGTCAAGGAGGACTTCACTGCAGAACAAGTTGAGAACATGCTTGATAACCCTCACACACAGCTGGTGTCTGATGAGGTGGGGGACCATAGTGTTGCTATCAGTAATGTGTTGTACGTTATCACACTACACATGTATGTTTGATATGTTTGCACACACACACACTATATAGTCCTATGTTATAGTGCAGCTGTTAGCTCTTTATGTCGTATATATGGAGCATAAGGACACATCTACTGTGAGTGATACCTAAGTGTACTCCTCTGCTCGCGTGTAGATCCTATTGGAGGAGCCTCAGCTGCAGCAAGCTCTGCAGGAGATTGAGTTAAGGAACGCTGAACTGAAGCTGCTACATAACACAATGGAAGTAGGTGGCTGTGCATGTGGCTGGTAGTCAATGTGACATCACTGACTGCCATGTTAGTGACACTGGTACTTATGTCTACATACTGACCACCTACTGTACTTTGGCTGAATGGTCCAAATAATACAGGTGATGATAGTCTGGTGTAGCCAGACCACTTTCTGGCTATGCAAGACTAAGTTGAGGAATGGGTGTGGCAGATTGTGTCTGGAGTTAATGAAATTCATTGACAATGTGTAGTATGCCTCCTGTGGCTTATTGCTGCTAATTCATGCAGTGTGTTTTAAGAGTCTAGGACAAGTTGGTATTGTGTAGGACTGCTCTCTCTTCTGCTGTAGGAACTGCGCGATATGTTTGTCATCATGTCAGCACTGACACAGGAGCAGGTAGGCCTCTGAAGCTAGCTACATACAACAATATAACCTATTAAATGTCCACTATTACACTGGGTAGTGAATTTAGCAGCTTTCATGAAACTTATGAGGCATGCTGAGTTGAAAATAGAATGATACAGTACTTTGCTAGGAGGACTGGAGGGAGGGGTAGCTGTTCGGCCCTCATTAGTAACTATTCGTGGTCATGTCTTGGATATTGAAAACAGCTGTAAATAGCTTGAGATGGAGTGCATTGAATATAATTGTACCTTCCATGTATACTGTAAATATGAACAGATAATGGGAGAGTGTACAATGACATTTGTGCAGCTTTCATGAATTACATCCTTCAGAGCTCATTCTAAATCTCGAACACACTTGTGCTGTACACTACACCAGTTGTATCAAGTCATTATTTCATTTCCGATCCCCTCGTTCCTTGTTTGCATGTGTAGGGTGCGACTGTGGATCAGATAGAGCACTATGTTGATGGTGCTGGTGACTATATTCATAGCGGGATGAGGCAAGCACAGATCTCTACAATTTACAGACGGCGCAACAAAAAAGTGAGTTCACCCTAGCTGCATCCACAAGACATAAGTGCAATCACTGATGTGTACAGCTCTTGTACCAGTACTGCAAGGACTGCTACTCAGGCACTTTGTGTTGGTCTACATGCATTCTGATCAGCACCAGGGATAATACGTATATTACAGTAATGCTATTTGCTATACTATAATTATGTGAGTGCATTGGAATTCGTATTTCATTGCATGCATATCATTATCCTTCAGTCCCCTCTCACACAACACTGCTCTTTCCCTTTCTTCTTTCCTGCATCAACCTACCTACCTTCCTATCCGCTGCTCTCCTCTCTCCCCACTGGTCGACTACCCCTCCTCCCTCCCCCTCCCCCCGCTTCAGCTGTGTCTTGTGATATGTGCAGTTTCATCGCTCATCATTTCGGTTGTGCTCCTTGTTCTAATCATTCTCGTTGTCATAATTGATAAACTTGTCCTAAGTTCATGAATCTCACTCACTATTCCACAAAACACTTGTACATTTCTGTAAAATTTGAATGGAATCATTATTTCAGTGTTCTTGAGTGCAACTTGTACATGTCAATCATTGCACCTTTGGCCTATGTGTGTTATTATACTGCCCAGTATGTGTTAGTCTTGTGAGCCAGATCACTCGACAACCACAAGAGTGCTTGTTAAACAGTCTGGCTTCCAAGACTATTATGAAATATGCACTGTATATAATTATAGGATGCAACATCAGCAGTGTACACTGTACACGTGCACCATATGCATTGGATGCACACTGCATGATCTTGTATACGTATGTATGATATGCAGCTGGTGTCGCATGACTGAGGTAGTGCATGCACAGATATATACATAAACTGTACGTATCAGATAATGTTCTTACTCACATGGAATGATGGCAAATTATAGTAAACACTTCAGACATCCTGCAGCTGCAGTTGTTGCTGTGAATACATTTTTCAAACAGTGCACCACCAAGCAGCCAGGGGTGTGTCTGTCTCCTCGTTATCACCCACTCCCACCTACAATATATCAGCCACAGACATCACATATGCACACAGGTCAGCATGCCAACTGGCCCACTCAATAGACAGCCTTTAATCTGTAAATCTCAGTTCAGAAGGAAGCAGCTACTGTACAGAAGAGTCTACTTGAAGAAGGCTACCATTCTGTATATCTTTGAAATGCCCAAGACAAGAATTAGCCTTCTGGTGCTGGGACTGGCCCTTGCTTCTTCACAATTTCTCTGTGTCCTTAGCCAGACAGCCTCTCCTCAGGATGAGAGGCAGTGCTTTGGCAATCCAGCTGGCAGGCTCTCAGTAGATGTAGTGGGGGTGCCAGGAGCAATGGGGGAGAAGGGTCAGAAGGGCTCAGTGGGAGGAAAGGGAGAGAGAGGGCTCCCTGGAGTGGGGAGGCCAGGGCTGCCAGGGCTACGAGGAGACTTGGGCTCAAGAGGAGACAGAGGAGAGAGGGGGGCGCCTGGGCCTTCAGGGCCCCAGGGGCCTAAAGGTAGCAGAGGTGGCTTTGGGCTGCCGGGTGAACAAGGGGAGAAGGGATCGATTGGAGAGAAAGGTCGCAAGGGGGATGCGGGTATGGCTAGTTTGCGGGGTCTCCCTGGGACCAAAGGTGATAAAGGAAGCAGAGGGCCTACTGGTCATTCTGGAGGAAGGGGGCTCAAAGGCAGTATGGGTCCACCTGGCCCCCAGGGACCCCCAGGGCAGACCACATTACCCCCAAGTGAACTGGCTAAATTGTCCGAGCAGTTAACAGAGTCCTTTGCTGCACAAGTGGCAGGGCGAGTGCAGCAGCTGGAGGAGGAAGTGAGGGCCCTCAGGGCAGTACTGTTTCTTGGCAGCAACTTCACGTCAGAGCTTGAAGCCAACAATGGCCAAAAGTGCAACACATCCACTATTGGAATAACAGTTCCAGCCCAAAATTGCTCCCAGGTGTTCTCAGCTGACCCTTCATGTGTGACGGGGATTTACTTGCTTGCTCATGGAAAGAAATCTGTCCTTGCATACTGCGAACGACCACGTGAGTTGTGTGGAATCACAGGACAGTGGAGGAGGGTGGGGTACCTCAACATGGAGGAGAGTGAAGAGTGTCCTTCTGGGCTACGTATGGAAGAAGACACCGTTACACGGAGAAGGGCCTGTGGACACAATGAAGGCAATGGGTGCTCTTCCATTATCTACCCAGTTAGCAACACAAACTATTCGCACGTGTGTGGGCGGGCACATGGATACCAGTTTGGGCAGACAGATGCATTTTGGCAGTCAATTCTATCCAACGCGGGGCTCGATAGCTTGTATGTGAGTGGTCTGTCGATCACTCAGCGCATGGGAGATCTTGAACGAAGGCACTTGTGGTCCCTAGCTGCTGGTGTGTCGGAGGATGGATTTGAAGGACTGTTCACATGCCCCTGTATTGGTGATGCTGCGGAGCAGCTGCAGACTGTCCCATCATTTGTTGGAGAGCACTATTTCTGCGAGACTGGCTTCACAGATGTCCCAGAGATGAGGATAGCGTGGGAAGACCCACTCTGGGATGGTAGTGGCTGCAAGAAAGCGGGAAACAAGTGCTGTGACCGACACAGTTGGTTCTACCGTCAAGTGAATGCCTCTACAGCGGACATAGAAGTGAGGTGGTGCAGCCAGTTCCTTCAGTCCTTTGCCAACGTCTTCACTGACCAGCTAGAAATCTGGGTCTTGTAGGACAATGCAATTTAACAGTGCTATTCATAAAGTACAAGCGTACATAGATCAAAGACATTCATGCAGGCTCACGATTCTTTCATTTTCATGCTTAATAAATTTCAGAGAGTTATATGTTGCTCAGTTTATTGTGTTGTACTTGTGTGCATACGTATACTCACATTTTATATTACACTGTAATACAGCAGAAGTACAGTACACTCATGTATGCATTGTTGCGTATGTAAGAGCACAATAGAAAACTAACAGTTTAATGAATACGTACAACACCACAGCTAAGATGGCACTTAAGATGTCATGTGATGTCATGTGACACACCGCCTGCCTGTAGTGCAGCAATGGTGCAGAAAGTAACAAGGAAATGATAGAAACAATTATAGCTGAGGACGCACATATACACATATGCACACATGTACACACATTCGTACACACGTACACACAGACACACACAGTCACACACACACACACACACATACTCCAGCACCCCTTCCCTGAGTGTTTGCCAATTGTATATACGTAATAAATGGCAGAAATATAATTTTTGGCTCTCAGATGCACCAAAATCCAATACCAGAGGGCCTACTGGCCTAGCATTCAATACTGTCTTGTGAAGTATGACCTGACCCTCCTTAGAATGTGTATGTACGTACTTTGGGCACTAGCCTGTTATGTACAAACCCAGACATAGGTATGTGAACATGCACAAATGGTGTAAAGAGTGTTAGATACACCAATACAGGTTTATAGCACACACACACACACACACACACACACACACACACACACACACACACACACACACACACACACACATGCACACACACACACACACACACACACACACACACACACACACACACACACACACACACACACACACACACACACACACACACACACACACACACACACACACACACACACACACACACACACACACACACACACACACACACACACACACTTGTATACCTAATGTCTTCTGAGTGCTTCCCTAGGGTAAGCCATACCACAGTGGTAGCACCTTGGATCAGCAACACCAAGTGGCTTTTCCCTTCTTGGTACTGAGGAAAGAGGGTGAAAATGCCTCTCACTCAAATTTGTACACTACTCATTGACATCTCATACACATATCATACATGTTAGCAAGTGGATAATTACAACCACCACATGTTCTGTAGACAAGAGAGCCTTACCAGAACTGACTGGCTGATATCAGGTTCGTGCATTCGCTGGCTTTTTCAGACACAGGGACTGTGTGTGTAGGTGAACAACAATACTGCATGTCAGATACTGGAAGTATACGTGTGTCTATGGACTGGGTCATGATGTAAAGTGCACCTGCACATACACACACTAAAGTGTGTAAGTGCAGGTGATGTGTACTGTATGTACGTATATGATGTGTGCTTGTATGCAATAGCGCGGTGTGTACATTATATTGTGATCTAAGCATACGTATGTACATATATATGTATATATAATGTGCATACACACATGTACACACGTGCACAGTGTAATCATTATTCATTAGGCTATCCATACATATGTACTTGACCCTAAAACAGTGTAAAACTGTGTTTAAGGTCAATTATCTATGAACAATCTTTGTACATTGCAGCAACACATTGTGTATGCCTGCTACAGTAGACCCAGCCATTTAAGCCCCTACTGTACAGTAACATTACGTATACGTACGTATGTCTGTCTACCCAACTTCTGCAGATACTAACCTTGTGATTCTTAAACACCACTGCTGAGAAGGATTTGTGGCAGTACGGGCACTGACGCTTCACTTCATCACTATGGCCAGCCGTGGCTACAGAAACAGCAAGACACACACACACTTACACACACACACACACACACACACACACATACAGCACTCTGTCCACAACAGCACTCACAATGTGGCATTGTTTCCTTTGGATCAGCGACACCAAGTGGCTTTTCCCTTCTTGGTACTGAGGAAAGAGGGTGAAAATGCCTCTCACTCAAATTTGTACACTACTCACTGACATCTCATACACATATCATACACGTTAGCAAGTGGATAATTACAACCACCACATGTTCTGTAGACAAGGGCCTTACCAGAACTGACTGGCTGATATTTGGTTCGTGCACTCGCTGGCTTTTTCGGACACAGGGACTGTGTGTGTAGGTGAACAACAGTACTGCATGTCAGATACTGGGAGCATACGTGTGTCTATGGACTGGGTCATGGTGTAAGGTGCACATACACACACTAAAGTGTGTAAGTGCAGGTGATGTGTACTGTATGTACGTACATGATGTGTGCTTGTATGCAATAGCGTAGTGTGTACATTATATTGTGATCTAAGCATACGTATGTACATTTTTTTAATAAATTGTTACAGGAAATAACACAAAACTGAGTCCATCAACTACAGGCAAACACTAACTCTAACGGCAACAGTCCTAAAGAAATAAAAAAACTCTAACCCTAACAGCGACAGTCCTAAAGATGTCAAAATGAAGAACTACATCCTAAAATTGAAGCACAATTGAAGTTCTGGATACACACACTAAATCTTTGACACAGTTTAAGATACTCTAGGGGGTCCTTGGAAATTGATTGCAGATGTGATGCCAATTGATGGAGGAAGTCTATTGTATCCTCGCCAAAGGATCCCATGGTCTCCACAGCAACTGGGACAAAGTGATGGTTCTGCGAGATTTCTCGGTAGATGTCTCTCTTACTTCTCGCTGCCATGTCTGCCACCCGTCCTGGGCCAGACATGGCAATGTAGATGTTGGAGGCTGCCATCGAATCCCAGCAGGTGGCATCCCAAATGAGAAGCCTGCCTTGGGCCCATGGTGTAATAGTCATTCCATCAGGGCGTTTGCCATCCGTACGAGACAGTCCTTGGGGCTCTAGCACTGATGGAATGTTAGCGCTGGCGAGGGACTGCTTAATGATGGTGTTCAACTGACCATGGCGGGGGATTCTGCCTACGCTCCTGCGACAACTCAGGCCATGAAGCCCTGTTTCATCCACTCTCTTCCCACAGTGGGTGCAGTCGTGGGGGGCACAGATGTGAATGCCCAGTCGAAGACTGGTGGCAATGCGGATTGTTGCCTTGCACATCCGAAGGCCGAGGGCGCTTATTGGTGGGGCGGTGAGCCAAGCGCCTGACTCCTTCTGACTGCAGGCCTGTAGCCGTGCCCGATCCCTGGGGTCTGCTGTCTGCTGGCTGGACAGGCGGGAGAAGCAACACTCAATGGCTAGCGAGTCCCAAGCCTTCTGTTTGATGGCTGCTTGTCCTGTAGGTGGATTGACGGACGGGTCCACTAATTGCCTCCATTTCTCCAGTGCCTGGGCCTGGATGGTTGGAAGGGACGGGACCACATCTGTGGGTAGGATGGCCTGTGAGATAGGGATACTGCCTGCAGCTGAAGCCAAATAGGCTGACGGTGCCAGCATAACAGCGCTCCTAATTCCTAGGCCTCCACTGTTGATGGGTAAAGATGCCTGATGCCAGCTAACATCACTGAGCTGGATGTTGCAGATTGACTCCAACAGAGATCTCTGGAGACTGTCAAAACAGTTTAACGAAGGTGACAGAAAACAGGGGGCAGTTCTTAGAGCGTACAAAAGCTTTGGAATGGCAAAAGCACTCCGGAGAAGGCTCAGGGAATCGTGGGCCTCAAGCAAAAGCAAACACTCACCCATCCTCTGCAGATCAGCAATCTTGGCCTTGATGACATCCTCATGCAATTGCCTCAATGCCAACTATTGGTGAACCCAGTAGGACTACATGACTTGGATCGGTGGGGTGAAGAGTGGGAAAAGTGGCCAAAATGGAGGACCTTGTATTGTCATCCATGCAGATCACTTCAGACTTGGCCTGGTTCAAGGCCAGGCCAAGGAGTGGGGCCTGGCTCTCAATGTGAGCCAGGTCTGAACAGACCTCATCTAGCATGCCACCCACGGTCCTGTCATCCAGATAGAAAACTCTAAATTGGGACCGGAGGGAAAGGATAAGGTCGTGGATGCCCAGGCAGAAAAGGAGTGGTCCAAGTGGGTCTCCCTGCTGAACACCCTCAGCAGACATGATGGTGCTGCTTCTGTAAAACAGAAAGGATGGGAATCTGTACGCAGAGAAGGCGAGGGGGTACACGTTGGGAGCCTTGGCCTGGACCTCCCTGAGGATGACATCCCTCCTGATGGAGTTAAACGCGTTTTGGAAATCCAATTTTAACATCAAGTTTCCAGGCTGTAGTTGGGCAAGGTAGGCTCTGGCTGCGTGGACTGCACCCTCCGTGCCCTTCCTTGTGCCAAAGCCCAACTGTAGGGGAAAGAGCAAAGAGCCCATTTCCTCAGAAACGGAGTTCCCCAGGCACTTGGCCGCCAGTCGGCGGAGAGTACAGCCCACTGCGATAGGCCTAACACCACCATCTGGTTTGTTGAAGCCGAGAAGTCTGGCCCCAAAGAAGAATGGTATGACAGGGTGAGGAACTTTGCCTGAAATTACCAAAGTGACAAAAGAGGCCAAGGCCTGTACAAAGGAGGCACCCACCTCTCCTAAAGAGGGGGAGACAAGGTCCTTAAGGTGTTGGGGGAGCAGGGTCCCCCGGCAGAACCAACAGGGAATGACATGACCGCCTTTTTTACTTCAAGGGGGCTAACCTCTAAAGTGTCTTGGAGCAACGGAGCAGGCGGGAATGTACTGTCGGGATGTGCTAGAGGGTGCTTCCTGCTTAGCTGGTTTAGTGATCTTTCATCTGGGATACACAGGGACTCTGCAGAACTCGCTAAGCATACAGCTCCTTTAAAGTCTCCCGCTTCTAGTTTGGCGGAGACTCTGGTGGCTAAGTTGTTAGGTGCTGTAGGCCTTGGCTTCTGCTTCTCTGGCAAAGCATGGGGTGGGTTAACCTCATCCTGAATGGCCTGGTTAACTATTGAGGCAAGGTTTTGTCTGTGGCCACCCCTCTTGGGAGCCACAAGACATCTCCTTGGGAAGAGGATTAGGCGCTCCCAGGATTCAACGTTATTCTGGGTGTTGATGGTGTACAGGATGGATGTCAGCTTCTGGGCTAATTGAGGTCTGGAGGCTCTAGGAATTCGTTTGAGAATCCTACCGCTGAAACAGCCAGGGTTGAGTGAGGATGGAGATGAGGCGACAACCTGTTGAGTAGAATCCTGTTGGAAAGGCACATTCGGCACAGTTTGGGGCCGAGAGACCAGGGCCGTGGAGGTTCCCAGTCGCGATGTTGAGAGGGAGTCGGCTGGCGACTCCCCGGACCCTGGGCAGCGGTTAGCCTGGGGGCCGTGGGTTTTCATCTTTCCATCGAGCCAGACTTGGATGGTCCGTCCACAAGTTGCGCAGGGAG
>OZ025890.1:4174791-4194791 GCA_964019415.1 Ianthella basta | reverse complement strand
CACAAGTGTGTAATCACATTGAGCCAGAACTCACAAATGGCTGATTTAGTAAGTTCACATCACTCCCTGCTTGAGATTTCTCTTTTTTCCTCGCTGACTGGGACACGCCCATTTTTCTTGGTGCAGGGGCAGCCCCTGTCAACCCGCCAAACATGGTATTTGTCTTAGCAAAGCGTGACTCATTGGTGCCGTCACTACCACCACCCTTCCTCTCATGGGTGTTGTGGGGTACGGCTGGACCACTCCCCTCTCTGTGCTTCTCCCACAGGTGCTCCTCCATGTTCTTCAGCATGATGTACTTGTGACAGATGTAGCACTGATCAGTCCGACTGCCACAAGTGTGCTCGTGCTCAGAGAAATCTGACAGGGACACTTTGGTTTTGCAGTAGGAACACACCATAAAACGCTTCCAGCACTCTTCACTCTGAAGGAGAACAAGGAGAATACACTAACTCCTACCTAAGCAGCACCTGTGAGATAGTATTGTTAATACTTATCGTATGTACATTTCCACCCCCACACACCACCCTCACTACTCCTCACACCACCCTCACCACTCTCACTACCCCACACACCACCCTCACTACACCTCACACCACCCTCACCACCCACACCTACTGTTTGCCCATAGATATAGATCTGTTACGTTTACTTGCTATATCCCAGCTCAAATGGCTTAAAACCTAAACACGTGTAGCACAATGGGGGACATAACTATATATATAAAATGCATGCATATATAACGGTACACCAGTGCTGTATTTATAAAATTCCTCAAGGGTGGCAATACTAGGTGGACGTATGTATGGCTTGCTTCAAGGGGGGGGGGGGGGGGGGCAAAATTATAGCAAGAAGTGATTCCCCCCCTCCCAAAATGCATCCCAGTATACTAAATTCAGCTGTAACCAATGATTACTGACACAATACAACTATTCATAACCAAAAATTGACAACGTAAAACATAAAATAGCGCTAAGACAAACCAATGGAGGTGTGTCAGCTCACCTTTGGAGCCACTGCTAGCTGATCTCTCAACCGCTGGATATCGGCTTGTTGCGCTCGAATGGTCGCATCCTTCTCCCTCAATGTCACATCCTTCTGTCTTGATGCCTCATCCGATTCCTTCAATGCCTTGTCCTTCACCCTGATAACCTCATTCTTCTCCTTCAATGCCATATTTTTATCCCCCAATGCATTGGCTGTTTCCCTCAATGCCTCATCCTTCTTCCTCAATGCCTCATCTTTCTGTCTCGATGCCTCAATCAATTCCCTCAATGTCTCATCCTTCTCCCTCAATGCCTCATCTTTCTCCTTCAATGCTTCACTGTTCTGTCTGCATTCTTCCTCTTTGGCTGACAACTGCTGGTGAAGTAGCTCAATAGGAGCAGTAACATGGCTGCCTCTTGGGAGGGATGACTCAATACGTCTCAGCTCTCTCACCAGCATCACACTGGAGGGACGCTTGCTTGGCTGGTCCTGCAAACATTGGGTAACAGTGGGCAGAAACAGCTGCTTCTCTTGTGCAGTGAACATCTCAACATAACGATCACGACGTTGGAGCTCAGTAAGACCAAAAACCTGATCTCCTTCATATCTCTTGGGAGGACCTGGGTTAGGCCATTCGTGGGTCAGAGTGGTGATGATGATGTTGCCAAAGGAGAAAACGTCCAACTTCTCATTATATCGAGGAGGATCATGGAGAGCCTCAGGAGCCATGAATGCCAACGTGCCCTTTATGGACGACTTGCGACTGAGGACGGATGGGTTGATGGCTCGACTCATGCCAAAATCGCTCACCTTAGTCACGAAAGAGAGCACATTCAACAGCACGTTGTTCGGACTCAAGTCGTGATGGACGAGAGGCGGGTTCTGGCTGTGGAGATAGGCGAGCGCTTGGATCACCTGACGGAAGACGAACGCTTTGAGGTTGACGGGGAATTCCTCCTTGCTGTGATCCTCCAAGTGCGCGCGAAGACTGGTGTTCATCTTCTCCATGACCAGAACTGGTAAGCGAGAGTTGTGCCCAAAGTACATTCCAAGAAACTGGACAACTCCTGGATGGCGGAGCTTCGACCACGTTAGGCATTCCGCCTCGAAGTTGCCTATCAGTTTCGCTACTCCTCCGGGCGACTGGTCTTCTAGCAGGATTTCATGCAGCTGTTTCGCGGCGCAGACAGTTCCATTCCATTCCACTTCGTACACCGTTGCGTCAGCCCCTCTGCCGAGTTTGGTGTCTGTAAACGTCACGTTCTCAATGAGTAGGCCGGGAAACCTGGAGCTCAAAGATGGGCGTGCACTGTTCGCCATCTTTAGTTAAAACGTGTGGGGGCGGCGCGCATACCAGACCATCGAACCCATGTTCGATGGTAACAACGTTAACGTTATTCACGTAACTCAATTGCAGTCTATCACGCATACTAGCAGAAAACCTCTCTGCTCTGGCGTCCGACGCTGTCTTGATCTTAAGTAGGACGATGCAATTTAACAGTGCTATTCATAATAAAGTACAAGCGTACATAGATCAAAGACATTCGTGCAGGCTCACGATTCTTTCACTTTCATGCTTAATAAATTTCAGAGAGTTATATGTTGCTCAGCTTGCTGTGTTGTACTTGTGTGCATATACTCACATTTTATACGTATTACACTGTAATACAGCAGACAGTACATTGCAATACACTCATGTATGCATCATTGCGTATGTAGAACACAATAGAAAACTAACAGTTTAATGAATACGTACAACACCACAGCTGAGATGGCACTTAAGATGTCATGTGATGTCATGTGACGAACCGCCTGCCTGTAGTGCAGCAACGGTGCAGAAAGTGACAAGGAAATGATAGAAACATTATACGTAGTTAACAGCTCAAAGTACCAATATCACCAAGTTCCTTCGTACTGGGTAGACCCCTTCCTGGAGTGAACTTGACACTGTACCTGCACAACATGAAGACACAAACACACACGTGACATATGTGCATACACCAACAGACAGAGCACAGTAGCTAAACTGTAACAGTTGTTTTGACTGTAAGACTCCTCTTACATTGTGCCATTGAATGACTGTGTATGGTCACTGTGTAAGAGAACTACCATACTGTTGGTTGTATGCTGCACAACACATGCACCATCTGGTGTGGGTGAATACAGTAATGCATGCATGCTACATCTACCAACTTGGTGGGTGTATACTTGAGAGACAGACTGTTGCTGGCCACAGATTTCACAAGGAATAGTGAAGCTGCTGTCATCTGTATGGTAGGATACACTCCATGTACACAGCATACACAGTACAGTACACATACACATCACCATGCTGTGTTAGAGCTTAGACAATGATGGTTACTATGGTTACAAATCAAACAAACCTTCACTACTGTGCATTGGTTCAAGAGAAGGCGGACCCACTTTCAAGTCAGGGTTCCTTGGGCATGTAGCCTATGTTCAGACACAGGAAACAGTGAGGAATACAGTACTGGGGGCACAATAGCAAGTACGTAACTCGTGGTGTGGGGTACAGTGCAACATTCATACATACAAACAGATAGACAAACATACACATAGGGTTCAGTTTACTGGAGTCCCCCCGCACACACATATACAAGCACTCCAGCACCCCTTCCCCAAGTGTTTGCCAATTGTATATACATAATAAATGGCAGAAATATAATTTTTAGCTCTTTTTAGCTAATTTTTGGCTCTCAGATGCACCATTGCCTTGTGAAGCATGACCTGACCCTTCTTAAAACGTGTGCGTACATACTTTGGGCACTAGTCTTCCCTGTAGGTACAAACCCAGACATACGTATGTGAACGTGAACATGCTGTAAAACAGTGTTAGATACACCAATACAGGTTTAAACTAACGAGCAGTAGTGGGACCACAGGATGGGTCTGTCATGCCAAATTTGGACCCCCCCCCCCCCCCCCCCCCCCAAAGTAGGCACACATGAACTGTCCTACTCACCTGGTGACTGTAGACATGAGCTATTGCAAAGCATTCTCCACAGAATTCACAAGGCAGCCTATCACTGTCTCCTGGTTGCAAGCCTCTCCTTTCCAATGGAGAGCTCCTTTGGTCTTCCTGCAACCATGGCTGCCTTTCAGGAGACCTCCTGCGTTCACCGTACCCAGATAATGTGTCACTACCAAAGTCTGCAGTGACCAAGCATGGATATTATACAGTTAAAAGACCCACAAAGATGTTCAAGGCATATTGGAGAAGACGTACATGAGTGTGTCTCCTCATATCTTGAAGATGGAGTATTCACTGGATTTCTTAAGCACTCTGCCTACAATGTGTGTTGCCAAGAGGAGAATGATCTCAAGAGGAGTAACTTGTACATGCACAGATGAAAAAACAGGCACGCACACACACACACACACACACACACACACACACACACACACACACACACACACACACACACACACACACACACAGACACTTGTTTACCTCATGTCTTCTGAGTGCTTCTCTAGGGTAAGCCATACCACAGTGGTAGCAACTTGGATCAGCAACACCAAGTGGCTCTTCTCTTCTTGGTACTGAGGAAAGAGGGTGAAATTGCCTCACAGTCAATTTTGTCCTCTACTCATTGACATCTCATACACATATCATACATGTTAGCAAGTGGATAATTACAACCACCACATGTTCTGTAGACAAGAGAGCCTTACCGGAACTGACTGGCTGATATTTGGTTCGTGCACTAGCTGGCTTTTTCGGACACAGGGTCTGTGTGTGTAGGTGAACAACAATACTGCATGTCAGATACTGGGAGCATACGTGTGTCTATGGACTGGGTCATGGTGTAAGGTGCACCTGCACATACACACATTAAAGTGTGTATGTGCAGATGATGTGTACTGTACGTATGTACGTATGTACATGATGTGTGCTTGTATGCAACAGCGCAGTGTGTACATTATATTGTGATCTAAGCATACGTATGTACATATATATTATGTGCATACACACATGTACACACATGCACAGCGTAATCATTATTCCTTAGGCTATCCATACATACGTATGTACTTGACCCTAAAACAGTGTAAAACTGTGTTTAAGGTCAATATTATCTATGGACAATCTTTGTACATTGCAGCAACACATTGCGTATGCCTGCTACAGTAGACCTAGCCATTTTAGCCCCTACTGTACAGTAACATTACGTATACGTACGTATGTCTGTCTACCCAACTTCTGCAGTTACTAACCTTGTGATTCTTAAACACCACTGCTGAGAAGGATTTGTGGCAGTACGGGCACTGACGCTTCCCATCGTTACTATGGCCAGCCGTGGCTACAGAAACAGCAAGACACACACACACACACACACACACACACACACACTTACACTTGCGTGCAGTAAGGTGACCATACAGCACTCTGTCCACAACAACACTCACAATGTGGCATTGTTTGTCTATAATTATGCAGAGTCAGCAATAATCATTCATACGCAGAGGTACAGTAAGTAATGTTATGTGGCTCATCTGTGCAGCTACGTACCATTCTATGTACGTATGTGGGTATGTAAGTAATGTTCAAGAACTCCCCAACTCCCTCTGTGCCCTCACATGGACCCTTTCATCCCCCTACCCCCTCCCCCACCTCACACCTTCTTGTGAACTTACTAGTGTTCCCTGCCCCTTTTCTCCCTTGTGCCTGTTGCTGGATCTTCACCAAGGGGTTCTGATCGCATGTGGCCTGGTGTTCACTCAGCTCCTGTGCAGGGACAGTGCTCCCACAGTACTCACATGGGATGTCACACACATCTTGTATATCTACTGGAGTGCTGCTGGATGGTTCCCATGGTGACATGTCATTATGGGAAAATGGCTGAGTGTCTGCCATACATCTCTCCTAAACAAAATACACAAACACAGTACACATAAATATAAACATATGTTATCCGCCTCTCTTGTCCACACAACACCTTCCCCTCAACACAAGCTATCTCTCCATCCACCTCCCAGTACCCTCTTCTCACTCCTGTGCGTGGTTCACCCTTCACCTGATGCCCCTGCAGGGCTGATGCAGCAAACGACTGCGAACAGAACTGGCACGGAATGAGTGAATCCTCAGCTGTCAGTCATGAGAAAGAAGACAGTAATATGACAAAGAATGACACGGGCAGCGGCTACAGTAGCTCATGTTGTCCATCAGTACGGGCAACATGCCATCACCAGCACTCCGTACTGCCTCGCACTTGGGTGGTGTAGCAAGGTAACACAACACAGGGCTACTGCACGGGTCAGGAGGATCAACTTACCATCTTCAAACACTTGAGTGGGATGAGAGGATTTCTTCTGCTTCAACAAAGACCCACAAGTGGACTGCATTGTGTGGCACACACACACACATGGAGTGAAATACGTACTGGTAGTGCACACACACTTCAGTACTACTGCACATGATACAAAAGCCTCACACACACACAGAGACAGAGCACACAAACTGCATAAACTCATGCACTAAGCAACCACACCACATTTAGTACATTCGTAGGAGCTAAAGCAATCATGGCATTCCAACCAGTACAAACTCACTCATTGACAAAACACTAACGATTAAAACACAAGAATGGAAGTGAGGGCTTCTCAGCTGACTACGGCATGAGAAAGGTTAGTTGTCCAAATAGGCAAACACCATCTTTAAACAACAGGGTTGGTACATACCTTGCCCAGGTTCCAACTCTGTTGTTTCAAGATGGCATGTATGTATTTGGAGAGGTACCCTTTCTCACAAGATCTAGAGAGCGACCAACAATGATTTACTGTACCTTGTGGCTCTGCATCTGTGCGAGAGGGATGTATTGGTTGCAAGCTCCACAAAGAACACTCTCTCCTTGGTTCTCTGTATTGCCATAGAGATGTTCGTACGGCGGTAGCTGGTTCCCACTGCCTCCAAAAGTACTAGAGTTGCTGTAGAATTGGGAGTGAAAGGGCTGCGGAGACCCCTGTTGTCCCTCCAAGTCTGAAGGAGTGTGGGGCGGAGTGGGCGACCTCGGAAAGAAAGACCACGGGTCACACTCTTTCTGGATGTGTGACATTGAACGAGAGGAATAGGGTACAAGTGAGAACTGCACGGGTCATGGAAGGTGGCCACGCTGCACCTGCAGTGCATGTGGTACTACACGGCATACCTAAGTATAACTACGTAGCCCACGACAGTAATCAACAATGCTTCATCTACTCCTAGCCACATTGGCATTCTGCGCACAGTAGCTATGTGCTAAAGATACCACAAGTCCAGAACCCCCTTCCCATACACACAACACAAGTACGTACATACAAACGCACATATACACATATGCACACATGTACACACATACTTACACACATACACACAGACACACACACACACACACACACACACACACACGTGCACAACATACATAGTAGCACAGTACATACAGTATTATACATACAGCATACAAGCAATATAATTACCTCATGCTCAACGAAATCAGGAATGGGAATGTTCTTCCCACAGACCTCGCAGGGAATGGTGCCGGGGTACTCCTCCTCTTCACCATTGTTCTTCTGATGCAGCTGTTCAGTGCTACTGGGTGGAACTGCCGAGGAAGGTGACTCTGTAGACAGCCTGTTGCCGTACAGCTGAGGGGAGTCTTCCCTGCCCCGTGTGAGTGAGCTCACAGACCCCTCTCTGGAGCTCACCGACAGCTGTCCCTGTGGTGGGGTCGATTAGAGGTTTGTGGCGTGTGTGTGTGTATGTGTGTGTGTGTGTGTGTGTGTGTGTGTGTGTGTGTGTGTGTGTGTGTGTGTGTGTGTGTGTGTGTGTGTGTGTGTGTGTGTGTGTGTGTGTGTGTGTGTGTGTGTATGCAATGTGTGCTAGTGTGCATTAGTGTCATAGCTCAAATGGACCATGAGGACACTCTCCACACTCACAAGAGTGTAATCACATTGAGCCAGAACTCACAAATGGCTGATTTAGTAAGTTCACATCACTCCCTGCTTGAGGTTTCTCTTTTTTCCTTGCTGGCTGGGACACGCCCATTTTTCTTGGTGCAGGGGCAGCCCCTGTCAACCCGCCAAACATGGTATTTGTCTTAGCAAAGTGTGACTCATTGGTGCCGTCACTACCACCACCCTTCCTCTCATGGGTGGGGCTGTTGTGGGGCACGGCTGGACCACTCCCCTCTCCGTGCTTCTCCCACAGGTGCTCCTCCATGTTCTTCAGCATGATGTACTTGTGACAGATGTAGCACTGATCAGTCCGACTGCCACAAGCGTGCTCGTGCTCAGAGAAATCTGACAGTGACACCTCGGTCTTGCAGTAGGAACACACAATAGAACGCTTCCAGCACTCTTCACTCTGAAGGAGAACAAGGAGAATACATTAATTCCTACCTAAGCAGCACCTGTGAGAAGGCAGCATTCCATCTGACTTCTACCTTGATAGCATTGTTAGTACTTACGTACATTCCCACCCCCACACACCACCCTCACTACCCCACACACCACCCTCTCCACCACCACACTCACTACCCCACACACCACCCTCACTATCCCACACACCACTCTCACTACCCCACACACCATCCTCACTACCCCACACACCATCCTCACTATCCCACACACCACCCTCATTAACACGCCCCACACTTTGACACACATACAGTACCACTCACATCCACTACTCCAATAAACCACCCCACCTCGAATGATTCATGGAAACGCTAACCAACACTTGCTCACAAAATCAGACGTTTCGGTACCCTACGGATGTCTTCATCAATGAATAATTGACACTTACAAGCACAGATGTACGAATACAATTGGGCAGGCAGGCAGATGATGACGTGGTCATGTGAGGTACTCATGTACACAGAACAAGGATTGTGGTAGGAAATAGAGACAATAAAATTAGCAATAACAAAAATAATGCTAAGGATACAAGAGGAACAGGAGGGATGAGTATTTAGACACCAAAAAGAAAACATGGCCAGTCCAACAGTGCAGTGTAGAGTTCTGGCATGGCGCCCTTCCTCCTGTGAAGGTGGCCTGATGGTGTATGTGCCAGGACTCCAACATACATCGTGTCTGAGTGTGGGGATGTGTGTCGATCACTGTGGCTTTAGACAGGTCCACCTTGTGGTTGCAAGGAAACACATGCTCCGCAATGGCTGAGGCTGACATATCTCTGTTCTTAAGGGGAAGGCAGTGCTCCCGCAGACGATGGTCCAAAGATCTGCCTCTCTGCCCACCCTACACTGCATCTCACACCCACCCTACACCCCACATATCGCACTACACACCAACACCTCCCCCCCACCCACACACTACTCTCCTTGCCACACTTGCCTTGTGTTTCTCAAGCAGCCACCTCTCCACCGGTTTATTACAGAGCTCACACGGCTCCATAGTGTGGTACTCTGTCTTGTGTCCATCTAGGTTATCCCTCAGGACCACTTCATGGCACTCGGGACACACCACATTGATTCTCCTGCAGCGGGCCTCGTGCATCACCCAGTTGGCATTGGAGATGTGCTGGTGACTGTGTCAGACAACAACACCCAACCATCATATAACGCATGTGGGTACATACACAGACAGAATCACACCCTCAATACTATATTTGTGACAACAGTTCCAGGTCATCTAGGTCTCGATTTCCGAGTGTATGATATCACTACAATTAACCATCAGACCTTCCGTTTCCTTACCAGTGATCGCAGAGTTTTGAGTCGTCTTGCGTGCCATTGCGATCCATCATTCGCTAGTATCTATGTGCTACACACTACGCAGTGTATACACTCTCCGCTCCGGTAACTATCACACCGTGCCCCAGTTCGACGAACGGTAGCGGAATCCCCCCACCTGATTTTGTTCGTTACTAAAAATAGATAGGTATGACGTCAGTATCTAACTATGTTGCTACGTACACCCGCGGACGGTACAAAGTTCGGAGCGAACAACTCGAACTTTGCAGAACAACTTGCATTATATTGCAATACGTGCATTATTTGAAAATGCATACACTATATGCACACGTGTGTACACACACACATCATAATTGCATGTAAACAAGCACACACACACACACACACACATACACACACACACACACACACACACACACACGCACACACACACACACACACACACACACACACGCACACACACACACACACACACACGCACACACACACACACGAATTATTATTCCAACAATTTAACGATAAAATGTGTATTATGCATAATAATCTCTTAATATCTACATATAGCGCACATTCATAGTTATACGTATTGATCCCTCTAGCAGTTGCAGCTTGTGCGATTCTCTGTGCACCACTTCCAAAGCGACACCATTAAACCTAGCTCTGGCCACGCATGTTATGTTCACCGTTTCATTCACCCTATACACCCACAAAACAACAAGGGTATATGCAAGAACAGTGTACAGCTAACAACATTGCAAAGATAAATAACAATAGTGTGCGTGTATACAGAGCATTGAAAAACGTGCGCTGGTGCCAATGGATGAAAACAGTAGCACTGTTATAAATTACATCACTTGGTGTCATCATATTGACTGATCTCAATTGTGGGATTCTGCTTTGTCGCAAACTTCCTCCGTGCCTCAGCCGCACTTGGTACCTTCAGGGTGGGACTGGAGGGGGTGGGGCTGGGGGTGGGGCTGGTACTGGGGGGGGGGGAAGAAGAGGTTGGGGGGTGAAGGAAGAGGTTGGGGGGAAGGAAGAGGTTGGGGGGGAGGAAGCGGTGTACCACTGCAGCCATAGCACTGGGGTACACCTGTATCACTTGGCCCACCACTGTCATAACTTCACTTGACACAATCACATCACTGCTCAGACAGAAAGCCTTTTGGCCAATGCTGACATTATTAATTAAAAGGAGGCCAGAAGGTTGGAGGAATGTGACTCTGCATGCACCGTAGGTCAAACACAGATTGGGACTAGCAAGAGAAGTGAGGCATAAAGCAAACTGCTCTGGTTTGGTAGGCTGCTAACATTCACCACGGCAAATGGAACTAACCTGGTGGTGTGCCAGGTATTCATACGTACGTAGTTACAAGCACACTCAATCACTTGTTCCCAGTAGCAGTCATGTCTTGCTTAGCGAATGAGACTGCTTGGATTATGCGCATTACAAAACCTTGACCATTATTGCATCATCCATTAAGCACTCCTAATTATCACCCACCCACCTGCCCCGACGCGGACTACTGAAGGGATTTCTGAAGGACTTCTGCTTGGCCATCTTCTTGATCAAGATCTGTAGGAGAAGGAGGGTGAGGGAAGGAGTCACAGCTAGTGGGAGTGGGAGGGTGAGGGAGGAGTCACAGCTAGTGGGAGTGGGAGGGTAAGGGAAGGAGTCACAGCTACAGTAGTAGGGGTGGGAGGGTAAGGGCAGGGGTCACAGCTAGTGGGAGTGGGAGGGTAAGGGCAGGGGTCACAGCTAGTGGGAGTGGGAGGGTAAGGGCAGGGGTCACAGCTAGTGGGAGTGGGAGGGTAAGGGCAGGGGTCAGCTAGTGGGAGTGGGAGGGTTAGGGAAGGGGTCACAGCTACAGTTGTAGGGGTGGGAGGGTAAGGGGCAGGGGTCTCCAGAAGGTTGTCTGGCTATGTGAGATAGGACACAGCTGCAAGTGCTGAGAGAGGTTCTGGGGCAGGCAATTGAACATACGTACACAGGTAGCACAGTATGGGTAGAGTGAGAGCGAGCACAGACACTCTTCCTCACCTAGGGGTACTAGTGCATATGCATGTGTGTGTGTGCGTGTGTGTGTGCGTGTGTGTGTGCGCGCGCGTGTGTGTGTGTGTGTGTGTGTGTGTGTGTGTGTGTGTGTGTGTGTGTGTGTGTGTGTGTGTGTGTGTGTGTGTGTGTGTGTGTGTGTGTGTGTGTGTGTGTGTGTGTGTGTGTGTGTCAGTGAAAGACACATTTCTCAATGATCTATAGCAACCACTGACAGTTCATCTGAGGGGATAGCAGTTAGTAACAGCTATCCCTTCAGATGAACTGTACATCTTACTTAGGGACCTTAATGCTGGAGTAGGTTCTCATGACAGTACTAGTGGCCCCTGGAGTGGAGTGAGAGGCCCTCATCGGTATGGCATAGCAAATGACGCTGGTAAAGAGCTGTTGGTGCTTCTTTCCATGTGTGAGGCCACCATATGCAGCACACAGTTTAAGAGGCAGGACATCGAAAGGAGACCTGGCAACATCCAGAGTCAAAACACTGGCATTATATTGTTATGCCATCATGCACCAGAAAGAATGAGGTGGATGCTTTGATGCCACAGTGAAGCGAGAGACAGAATGCACTACAGATCATCAGCTTCTCTGTGTGAAGGTCAAGATGGGAAGGAAGCATTACCATCCAAGAAGGTCATTCACCAAACAAAAGAAAGTTTGATGTTTCCAAATTATTGGTAAAGAGCAACGGAGGAGATGATGATCTGAGTGAACCAACTCAGCAGGAAGTACTGTATTTCAGGAATTGGCAGCTGAGAAAACCATTAATGCACGGCCATCTGGAGGAACAGTATCAGAGAAATGGTTGGTGATGAAATCTGCACTGATTGAGTTAGCTACAGCCTCACTGAGAATTGAGAAACAATGCCACCCTGGGAAAGCGCTGATACCATTAAACCTGCGATTCAACATTGGAACAAAATGTACAACAAGTGGCTCTCTACAAAGCGCACTGAAGACCACGCTCTGTGCTGGGCTCTGGAGATGCTTGGAGTACCTGACCTGATCATTGACATCTTTCAGTCATTTCATGAAGGCATGCAGGCACGAGTGCGGATGGATTGAGAGCTGCTGGAAGTGATTACTGTGGAGAACGGTCCGAGGCAAGGTTGGACAATGGAACCTGTTCTATTCAATCTCTATGCATGTTTGGTTGTAGAGTGACAGCTGGCAAGGATGAATGACAAGGAAGGAGTAGCCACTTACTTGCGATGTACGTGTGACCACAAACTCTTCAGAAGGTCCACCAGGAATGCAGAGGAATGTTGGTTGACTGAGTGTCAGTTTGCAGATGATGCTGCATTGCTATCACTACATGTGCCGGGGCAGAGCAGGCAATAAGATCTTTTGTTGAAGTAGCAAGTGCTTTTGGGTTGACAGTGAGCCTCCCAAAGACCAAGCTGATGGTGACAGGGCATGATGTACACGAAGAAGATAGTGCACCCATACGTACACTTGGAAGACAGAGAGGTTGAGTGGGTGGACGGTTTTGCTTACCTTGGCTCTGTGGTAAGCTCAAATGGTAGGACTGATGCTGTGGTTGACAGTCACGCTGCAAGCACATTCAAGGATTTTGGCGCCTTGCAACATGCCATCTTTAAAGACAGGAATCTAACCAACAATACCAAGTGGCAAGAGTATGAGGTACGTGCGCTGTCCATACTGATCTATGGGGCAGAATGTTGGATACCATTGTGTAGGCATTTCAATCAACTCAATTCCTTTCACCATTGCTGCATCCGCATCATCCTTGGCATTTCTACCATGCAACAGTAGGATCAGCGAATGACCTCTGTGATGACTCAAGAAAAATGGGGAGACATGGAGACGGTGGCTATGAAGGTGTCCAAGTGCCGGCTTAAATGGCTTGGTCATGTGGTCAGGATGGCTGAAGACCGTACACCGTAGACCAAAACAGAGGTTGAGTTTGGATGGGTGGAGTCAATAGGAGTGCGCTCTAAAGTAGACGCCTCCATTGACTGGTGTGTGGGCATGGTGGTGGCCCCCAAACAGTTGGGACTTGTGCACAGGTGTGTATGTAGACCTCAAGCCACTCAACAGGGTTTGCCATGGGAGACAATTCTACTGCCGTAGGTTAAAACTGCCAAAGTCTAGCTACACAGTGTCCACAATCTGAATATGGCTCTATTACAAGCTACCGTGCCACAGCTCGCCAGCAATGCAATTGTAGTTCATTGAGCAATTGATGGGAGGAGAGACTGATCCCACTTTCAAGAGCTCTCTAGTCAGCATGTCCCCCAGTGGTGCATCATTCATTGTCAGGATGAGTGGTTAGCAGAACAGACACTCTGATCGTCGCAATCTGGTCACACCGCTTGTTCCTCTTGCAGACAACGCTCTGGTGCAGGCTCATGGAGTGAACTCCCCTGTGCAAGGCAGAGTGGTCTCCACAGCAGGCTCATCAAGATCCTACACTGTGACAGTTCCAGTGGTCCAAGTCACCCGGAACTAGTGTTGCACCGATATGGGTTTTTACTGATTATCCGATTTCCGATTTTTAAGTGCCGATACCAATCCGATATTCCAATTTTTGCTTCACAGTGTGTACCTTGGTTTCTTTGATCTACTGCCTGAAGCCCTGGTCCTCAGCCACAGAGAACGGCTGACAATCGAGTGCAATCATCTCACTAGTTCTCCCGTGAATACGCTGTGTGCGTGCATCACTAATACAGCTTTGCCTATAGATTCATATGCAATCTCCACTTCAGGCTCGAAGCGATATTTGCCAGAAAGGCACTGGACTACTCGATAAAGTCGCTGCATTCTGCACCTCAACCATTTTGTTGAAACTCTCTGTGTAGTTGAGCGTGCTTGTCCTTCAGATGCTGCACCAAATTCGTATAATATAACTCTTGCAATTCCTACCGCCACGCGGATTCCTTCTTGTTGCAGGCCTGGGACACTACGAAATGGAGGTCCTCATCGACAGCGAAGTAGTCCCATGCTGGTGACATCTTCCTTCCTGGCAATTCCATGCACCGCAGACCCAGAACAAACCAACGGCAAACACTGCAACAATGCAACCACTCAACATACCACTTTACTCGCAAACGTCACGTGCTCAAGGTGACATAATCGGTAGAGGTCGAAGGAAAAAAACGATTACCGATAAGGTTACAGAGACCCAATATCGGCCGATACCGATTGCCGATCCGATTATTGGTGCAACTTTACCCGGAACAGACACCACTTCGACCATCCTCAGAGTGGACCTCCTGATGGTAAATGGTGACACTGATGCATCTGAAACTCAGCTGATCCTGCAGGAAGACTCAGTCTGAGACCAGATCCTCCCAGCAAGTGACAAGGTCATTACAAGGTCTAGTGTGAGTTTACATACATATACTCGCAACCACATCAGGAGTATGTATCATTGTATTTATAATACTGTGTTACTGTGTTCATTTTGTGTATGTACAGTGTGTAACCACGGGCAACGTTGTTCAACTTATTGTAAGCTCAGCAACACAGTGTCCACATTATCTTACTGTAAGTGTGTGTGTATGTGTGTGTGTGCGTGTGTGCGTGTGGACAGTGTGTGAGAAACAAAATCTGAGGTTATACTCAGCTCACCAGCACATGGATGGGATAGTAGGATTTAGTCACGGCAGCCTTCACTTCCTTTTCATCAACCTCAATGCTCTTTCCGCAGTTCTCTTCTCTGCATATGAGAACACGACCGCTCTTCCTCACCCAGGGGTGCTCCTGTGTGTGTGTGTGTGGTGTGTGTGTGTGTGTGTGTGTGTGTGTGTGTGTGTAGGTGTGTGTGTGTGTGTGTGTGTGTGTGTGTGTGTGTGTGTGTGTGTGTGTGTGTGTGTGTGTGTGTGTGTGTGTGTGTGTGTGTGTGTGTGTGTGTGTGTGTGTGTGTGTGTGTAAATGAGAAATAAGGCTGCTAAGATTATTGTACATACGACAAACATGGATTACCACACCAGGTTCCAACAAGCTCTTCTGCACAGAATGGCATTCACCATGGACACTACACAGGCACGCTGTGACTGACTGACTCACCCTAATCTCGGGTATGTCTATCCTTTGCTCAGGACACTTCTCCAGCAACCGCGTCATAAGATCTGCCATCTCTGGACTAATAGGAACGCTGAGGGGTGGGGTGGGGGAGGGGGAGGGGGAGGGGGAGGAGGGAGGAGGGGGAGGAAGGGACATTGAGTGTCAGCTCAATCGGCCCACTGAGATGGCATGCTACAGTACACAGTACAGGTACAAAGTGCCACATGAAGTACACGCATACATACAGAATACCCTCAGTATACAAAGTACACTCTTCACTCACTCCTCAGGAAATCGCACTCTGGGATTGTCAGAATAGTGTGTAGGGGTAAACAAAGCCATACAGAGAGAAAGAGGGAGGGAGGGAGGGAGGGAGAGAGAGAGAGAGGGGGGGGGGAAGACAGAATCACACCAACACACTAATGCAGAAAGACAACAATGTTCAGACTACAGTACGTAAGTTCAGTTCCAAGTGATGTGCCACCTGCTCACCCTTCGGTTCGAATCTTCTCGTGCAGTTCAGTTATACTGTTTGACACGAAAGGAAGCTGTCCGAACACCATAGCGTACAGCGTCACCCCCGAGGACCAGATGTCACTTGCCTTCCCCTTGAAGTGACGCTTGGTGACTACAGTACATACACACAACATCAAGAGGGAAGAAGGGGTCATGTATGTACAGATCAGCATGCAATGAAATATGAAGGACAGCACAGCCAAGTGCACTAGAGGCTGGTCCGATACACTGTCTAAGGGGCTGCCTGGTTCTAATAATTAACTGCTCTGCACCTGAGAATAGAGATAGACCCCCTCTAGCACTGCCCCAAGTGGTCCTATTGTACAGGTGATCTGTTTTCTGACCCTAATACCAAGGGAGGTGACCCCATCACACTAGAGGGTCTGATTAACAAAACCCACTATTCCTAAGGTGAGGTTTATTGACAGGTGGTCTGTTTGGCAAGGTTCACTTTACCACGAAGACAACATCGCTACCACTGCAGATGTCAGGAGTGCACAACTGCACGGGAATGTGCCACCAAGCTGGATTGAAATGAAGCTGCACACCTTAACCCTACTGCCCTCCATAGGAGAACACTATGAATGGATATGGCATAGGACAGTGGATACCATTGTTCAGCTGATCAAAGGCATGGAGTGACATTGGAGTGTGGATGGCTGAGGTGTACACTACCCAGCTTAACAGAAGGAGCTTCTCAGCTTACCATCCAAGGTCTCTGGGGCCATGAAGGCTGGGGTGCCTGCTGTGTGTGACAGAGTAACATCATCGTCTTCAAACTCTTCGCTCACTCCAAAGTCAGAGATCTACCAACAGAGAAGAGGGGATGAGGGGAGGACAGTACAAGAGACAGGAGGGAATGGGAAGTGAGGGACAGAAAATGACCTTGTGTTGTGTGTGGGAGGAGGGGGAGGACAGGTTGTGTGGGGGGGATGGGGAGGATAGATGAACTCACTTTGATTTGCCCGTCATTGCCTAGCAACAGGTTGGATGGCTTAATATCCCGATGAATAACCTTGTTACTGTGCACTGCACACACCCGAGAGGAAGTAAGCAGGGTGAAAGGACTCTAGGGACACACAAGGGTTAGAGCCACTTACAGTACTCCAGCCCCAGGATGAGGTCAATAAAGTACTCCCTGCACTCATCCTCCGAGAACTTCGTGTCCACAGGGAGGTTCATGAGTGATCTAAGGTGGGGCAAGGGACCAGGTACACGCGTACATACAGAAGGTAACAACATGTGGTGAGTGCACAATGACTGCATGACCCGCTTGTGTTCGGAAAGAAATTCCCAACACATTTTCAACAATCCCCAACACCTAATGACAATTGTGGACAATGAAAGTGAATTAAACACAGGTGAGATGTTGCCAGATGTATGGATTGATGAAAATGTGTACGAATTTCTTCCACAACACAAGTGCAGTCGTTTCAACATAACGCTGAGCAACACTGACTGCTCCATTCCTCTATTGTACAATAGCTTCTGTACTTTTCCTGCCAGTAAACGGGCTGGGTATACATTAGGAGACAATACACCATCCTTACATTCCTAGGAAGACATATGTACTGGGACATATACACACCTGCAGTACTGTACAGTATACGTATGTGTATGTATGTACAGTATATGTGTATGTATGTACAGTATATGTGGTACAGACGGAGGCTACAACAGGACTCACCCTCGTTCCAGGTATTCGAACACTGCAGGGGAGAGGACAGGCACACAGTACACCACCACACTGTGCTGCTTGTAGAGTGTGCAGGCACCATAGTCAAACTACATCGCATTGCGCGCAAAACACAACAAGAAAGGACCACCTCCACAAGTTAACAACATTCTGTACAGTACACACACATTACATTCCTCCATCATCTACAAACTACCATTGGCAAGCAACAAGACCATAACTGACTTGAGACATATAACACAGAGCAGACCACTCCAAGTGGTAGCACTGACAGGTTTTTGATACAGTATTAGGCAACCAGAGTGACACAACATGGCAACAAAATACACAATGTCACTCACCTTCAGCCAAGCTAAACACACTTTGCAGCTACGCAAGTGTAAGTGCTAGAGTAGTGTACATACAGTACAGACTAGGTTGAAGTTGGGTGAATCACTGCATATTATGCTGACCAGCCTTCTACACCAGTGGTGCTACAGGAGGCTGGGGGGCCGTAGCCCTATTTGATGGCAACCAGTGATCGGCTTCCCCCCGCTGGTGTATGTACGTATGCACGTATGTACAGTACATCACACACATGCATGCACACACACTCCATACACCCTCACCAAGAATGATCTCATCCTCCAGCGGGTCATCAAGGACCTCCACCAACTGGACAATATGGGGATGATTCAGTTTCTTCAGAATGGCTATCTCCCTGTAGACGTTGGCCAGTGGGGAGCGGGGAGTTGACAAGCCCATCCGAGGCGATGCAGAGCCATCAAGCTTGCTGTCCGACTTTTGAGGGGTCATGGACCGCCGACGAGGAGGTGTGCCGGTGAACAGACTGTGTCTCCTCATCCTCCGCTTTGAGACAATCTTCATTGCCTGTGTACGGCACAAGGAGTTGGTGACAGACAAGTGAAAGGGTGCCAGCTGCAAACAAAGTTCAACAACTCAGGAAGTATACTACTGTAGATGTACAGTAAGAGTGCATGAACATTGCGTGTGCGCATGTGTGTGCGTACATGGGTGTGTGTGCACGTGTATGTGTGTGCATACGTCCACTTGTGCATATGTAGTAATAAAAAGCTGGCACCATGTGCCGTACACAGTCACACAACGTCACCATGTTCACTGTGGCCAACACATCTTGTATAGCACTGTGACAAGTGATCAGTGCAAGGTGCTCTACATCAACCAACAGTGTCACTTACAACTGATTCAAAATCACCACTTTGCACAGCTATTCAACTAGTCTTGCCCTTGCATAGTCACACTGCTCGCTCCCCTTCATTTTCATATGTAACAACGAAGAGGAAGGGTCTGGGAGCTTTCCCACATTACTGTATTCGTTCCATGCATAATGTACACAAAGTGTCAAAGTTATAGGCTGACACTTGCAACTCTTGACAACGAGATGTGAACCAAATGATGGCACAGTTTACAGATCAAAAGCAGCTTCTGGGAAGGAATCTAACTTTTAAGTCAATCAAGAGTGAACCTAATGCACTTACTGTAAAACTAGAGCAGTTTATGAGTAGTGTTACGTGTCCTCCTTGGCTAAACGGGCTCAGTTGGTAGGAATTCAAATCTATCTCATTGGAACGCAATACATATCTAAATCACTGAAATGGAACTGTTCTTTCTTCAAACACACATATCTGTTGTTCCTCCCAGCGTTGCCAATCACTGCACTCGCATATCATCCTACAAGCTGACGCCATTGTTACATTACCTCATTACCATTGGCAATGCCCAAAGTGCTGTTAAGTGTTGTTAAGTGTTCACATTTATCACTTCTCTTTTCGGGGAAATGACACATAATCGCCTAGGAAAGTTCCCAGACCCTTTCTCCCTGAGCAGCTCAGCAACTGAGGCCACGGAGGGGAGAAAGCGGTCTGTCTCCATATGTGAGACTGCAAGTGTACATTCTAGTGGTAGGAGGAGGTGCTTAATGCACACGTACAGCCACCTACATGGCACCAACCATTGTACTACCCTCCCCCGGTACACGGTGTGCACA
>OZ025890.1:4167291-4172291 GCA_964019415.1 Ianthella basta | reverse complement strand
TAGAGGAGGCCACTCTAGTGTAGCTGCAGGAGATCTACTTAGTCTCCTTCCACAAGTAGAGGAGGCCACTCTAGTGTAGCTGCAGGAGATCTACTTAGTCTCCTTCCACAAGCAGAGGAGACCCCTCTAGTGTAGCTGCAAGAGATCTACTTAGTCTCCTTCCACAAGCAGAGGAGACCCCTCTAGTGTAGCTGCAGGAGATCTACTTAGTCTCCTTCCACAAGTAGAGGAGGCCACTCTAGTGTAGCTGCAAGAGATCTACTTAGTCTCCTTCCACAAGTGGAGGAGACCCCTCTAGTGTAGCTGCAGGAGATCTACTTAGTCTCCTTCCACAAGTAGAGGAGACCCCTCTAGTGTAGCTGCAGGAGATCTACTTAGTCTCCTTCCACAAGTGGAGGAGACCCCTCTAGTGTAGCTGCAGGAGATCTACTTAGTCTCCTTCCACAAGTAGAGGAGGCCACTCTAGTGTAGCTGCAGGAGATCTACTTAGTCTCCTTCCACAAGTAGAGGAGACCCCTCTAGTGTAGCTGCAAGAGATCTACTTAGTCTCCTTCCACAAGTAGAGGAGACCCCTCTAGTGTAGCTGCAGGAGATCTACTTAGTCTCCTTCCACAAGTGGAGGAGACCCCTCTAGTGTAGCTGCAGGAGATCTACTTAGTCTCCTTCCACAAGTAGAGGAGACCCCTCTAGTGTAGCTGCAGGAGATCTACTTAGTCTCCTTCCACAAGTAGAGGAGGCCCCTCTAGTGTAGCTGTGAAGTGACCCTCCAAACCGGAAGTGTTCAATGCAGACTCCTTGCACACTCCTCCTATATACCACAGCTGCAGGAGGCTTAATCAAGTCCTTTACAGAGTAGGTCAGAGTGAGTGCATCCTCAGAGGCTACTGCACTTGTGTCGCCACTAAACAGACAAACTACGTACGCATGTTCTGTACACTGCGTCCCACCTACCAGTTTTAGTGAGCAAGACAGCTACCATACCCACTGCCCACTAACTGGCTGAACTGCCCTGAAGAGCTCCATTGGACAATCTCTGCACCACGCCTTCTCCCAGTACACCAAACAGCACCAGTCACCTCTAACACTGCTAGGGGTACCCAGAGTGCGGACTAAATACAGTGGCTACTGGAAGTCACGCTATCAGACCAATTGTCACCAGTGGACCACGAAACTAATGATTCACTTTCACATACCAAGTCAGTGTCTATGGGTGAAATTGGACACCAGTAAAGGAGGAAATGTTTCACTCACTGGTTTTGAATATTAGATGACAAGGTAAGACATGTGTTTGTGCAGACACACTTCAAATGTTAGCATATACGTACGTACTCTGACAAGAGAGGTTGCTGTGTATGGGGGTGGGGGGGAGGTTAAGTCTACACATGCACATGTGTGTCAGAGTCTTCAATGCATAAGCCATACGTGTGTATGTGTGTGTGAGTCTATATGCACACATGTAAGGTATGTGTGTGGAGTTTGTATAACAGCACAGAGTACAGAGCTGTTTCCTATTGCACGGTCTAGCAGATTTCCCAGAACCCAGAACTGTAACCAGCTAGCTCCCATTTCAACTCCTTGACAATCACCGTGTGGGCGGTGCCAGTGTACAGAACAGCATGCGAACACATCACTACAGTATTGACACTGTCCCTTACTGTCACTCCCAGGTACGAACAAGCCGGCAACAGACCGCATCTCACATACTGTATGTACGTACACACAGAACACAAGTACATTCTACCCAAATAGGACATTCACAAAGCTTCCTTGGGACACATGCAGTTCCAAGAAGGAACAACACACTACAATTGCACACAGTTCCTACATATATGCATGTGCTCTACAGTGCACTCTACACACACACACACATATACAGTGGGATCATTTCCACTGCAAAGCTCTGGTGGATTGAAAAGTGTTCCTTATAGCAAAAATACCAATTTACTGCAACACTGGCATTCATTGGTGCAGGGTCTAGTACAAGGCCTCTGGTGCAGGGTCTAGTACAAGGCCTCTGGTGCAGGGTCTAGTACAAGGCCTCTGGTGCAGGGTCTAGTACAAGGCCTCTGGTGCAGGGTCTAGTACAAGGCCTCTGGTGCAGGGTCTAGTACAAGGCCTCTGGTGCAGGGTCTAGTACAAGGCCTCTGGTGCAGGGTCTAGTACAAGGCCTCCGGTGCAGGGTCTAGTACAAGGCCTCTGGCGCAGAGCAGTGGCTTCTCTAGGCAGTTTTTGAAGAGTACAGAACCCTTCTTGCTCCTATTAAGAGCCATTCTTACAGTACATCTCTAAACATGGCACTGTCACCCCATGAAAGGTACCACTAGTCATGTGGTGTGGGCATTTGCATGCATTACACGTACTAAGTCACACTAGGCTCTCCCTGTATTCAGCTACTGAACTTAGCACAGGAAGATGACACAATTTTCCACACCTAACCATCCACTAGCCACTCCTCACAAAACTAATAGCATACGTACTGCACCATTCTTAGACTATTTTCTGGGGAAAGCACTGATACTACAGGACCTCGGGTGTCTCAAATGTCAGCAACACCACAGAGAAAAGACCCAGTGAGAGGAACTGGATGCAATGCATGGTTTTAGGACACACCATAGCCTAAGCCTAACTGACCCTGTTACCTTAGGAGGTGTTCACACTGCATGACAACCGATTTCAAAAGAGATCTGAAGCCAGTTTGGTGCGTTCACACTCGTATTGAAATTGGTTTAACCCAAACCAATTTTGACCCAAGTCACCTCGCGATGTGAGTTGAAACTGATTGCCTCTTTGCAATCAACACCATTGCAGTGACTTGGGAGGACTAAGAAACACAACTTGGATCACGATTTGGGATACTGATAGTGGACGTTCAAAGCCGAGTTAGGCAAATCAACTGGGAATCAGTTTCAGTGTGAACACCCTATTAAATGTGACGTGATGTCATCCTAAGACATTGCAGTATATGCACAGGGACTCCCTCCCCCACCCCACACACAGACAGAGAGTGAGGGAGAGAGAGGAGAGCAGCACTTCTGCCTAAAAAGGGCACCTAAACATGACATGGGTACCATACATTCAATTCAATTCAATTCAATTCAATTCAATTCAATTCAATTATTATAGAATTATATAATGTTATATAGCTAGGGAATTCCCTCACCAGCTAAAAAGGGGAACTGTACGTACATCGCACCTCCACTGCACCCTATATACATGTACAACACACCCATGCCCATACAGTGGGCATGCTATGTAAACAGTACTTACATGGGTGCTATACAAAGTAACATAGGGAACTCCCTTGCTGGTTAGGTGAACCTGTAACTTCCCCCACATTACACCTTCTGCATGTAAGGGCTTCCCATTCAAAGGACAGGGGTGGAAACGGCAAATGCATCACATTATCGACATTGCATGTACGGCAAACTGAAAGTCCAGGATGTGCCATCACGCTGGTGGTGTGATGGGTGTGTCCCATCATGCTGATTGAGGGATGGGCGTGTCCCATCATGCTGACTGAGGGATGGATGTGTCCTGTCATGCTGACTGAGGGATGGGTGTGTCCCATCATGCTGACGAGGGATGGGTGTGTCCCATCATGTACTGTTACATGCACTGGGGCCAGGGGATAACCAGTGAACAAGTGTTTCAATGATTAAACGTTACTTTAATGCTGCAGACATATTTCTATCCGAGTTATCATAATCTGTTAAGCATCCCAGTTTTCAAGAAGTCCGTGAAAGTGCTCGGATGTTGCTGATGAGCGTGCTGACAGAAATGCAGAGGCAAGTACCAGAAGATGTCATACTGGACGTTGCCAAGAATGACGCAGCACATGTTACTAGTGCTAGCTTGCGTAGTTGTGCCTCCCCTCCTGCCTAGGCTAATCCGGAAGTGTTGCTCCTGATTGTTTGAATCATTGTTAACTTGACGGCTACCGGTGATCGAATGTAGACACACAAATGGAGCGAGACACCTTTAACAATGGCCCCCTACAGCGCGAGTATAGCGAGGTGACACATTCAGTGACGTCAGAGCCCTACAGGTATGGGCAACTTGCACAGAAGAGGAGCCTTTCGCGAACAGTCAAGCAAACAAGGGGCTTTGCAAAAGTAAATTGAGAAAATCCTTAGACAAGAGGCATTCGTGAAATATACATACCGTGAAAATTTATATGCATACGGTAGTTGCCAAATACAGTACTAAGTTGCATGACTACCATAGGGTTTACAACATGATGTTGTAGAGGTTCAATAATGCAGCACGAGTGGCCGTGATGAAAGGGGGCAAGTCAGCGAGCTTAGAACTCAGTGTCACACTCAATAGGGCACAGGATGTTACAATTCATAGCTTTTCTTCAGCTGAAGAAGGTGTACAAATCGAAACGTCCTGTACCCTATTGAGGTTGATGCTGTGCTCTTAGCTCACTAACTTATATACCTTATTTTAAACATGTTTCTAATGAACGTCGATCAAAGATACACGTCAATCAAGTAAAGCTTCGTACTGACTTCTGTCATCAGTGTCTGGCTAAAGAGGTTTCTGAATCATGTCAACACCGCCACTTAAAGCCTTGCAAATCAGCTGTGTTCATGTGTAAATTCTTAATCCACACTTGTACATACATATGTGATAAGGAGTTAGTGAGTGCTATCATGGCTCCTGGAATCACAACAATTCTCCATCCAGGACACTTCAATAGATTAGTTGCTTGTAAGCGTCTAGGAGTTTGTATCCACAGATAGTCTCTGCTATGGATTCATAGCAACAGGTACGAATTGCTAATGGAGAAGGTGACCGTCTACTGTATGTGATGCAATGTAAGACAAGGCCGGGTACTACACAGGAACTTTGACTTCGATCAATGTTGGGCAGGTGTATCTTTGCACAAGCATTTTGCCACGGCCAACTAAATAGAGCTATTCATCACAGATTGTTCATGGTAGCTGACGTCTTTTTGTCTATCTTTCCATGGTATAAGAGAGGACACAGTGAAAAGA
>OZ025890.1:4159791-4162291 GCA_964019415.1 Ianthella basta | reverse complement strand
GGCATAATATGGTAGTTTGCACCTCAGCTATTGTGCTATTGTACATGTGTATCCTTGTGTTGTGTTGGAGGTAAAGTGTATGTGGACATGTATATATGCAGCAGTTGTGCAGGTCAAGTGGACATTTTCATGTGTCCACGAATCAATGAATGCTTTGGACATTAACACACTTGGGTGAACATGCCCATTAGCACCAATACTCAGTTTGTACATGAAGGTCATGTGATAATCATATGAATACTATTACTGTCACTGCACTGTGTGTTTAGGGTTGAAATTCAGTTGGATGCCAACAGTTGCGTGGAAGCAATGGGCAACATGATGGAGGAGATGGAGGACGATGATGTGGTAAGTGTGTATGAGTAGGTTGTGTCTGGTAGTGAAAAATATGTGATAATGTTTTAACCATTGCATTGGAGTAACATGTGAAGGGCTCAGTGTGAACTAAGCTTTAATGTGTGGGTCATGTGTTGATTGATCACCTTATCCCTAAACGTGTACACTTTAATCACACCTCATCTTACGTGCTTTCAATAGCTTCAGGGTTGGTAGCCCTACCGTAACATGCAATGATCGCATTAGCTTGTAGGAATGTCGTCTACCTGTTTACCACTAGCTGTACATATGTACATTGACAAGTTCACTTAGTTACACACACACACACGTATTACAGTAGGAATGGATAACATTACAATGATAAGATTATAGCGAAAACATTACGTAATATTTACAGCATTCACTCATTGCCAACACTTTCACTCTTCATCATTTGCTTGTACATAGTTGTGATCTGAGCTGTGATACTGTACACTCCCATCTCCAACACCTTCATCACTTTCAGCAACCTGAGCAACTTGTAGCCGGTGCTTCCTTCTTCTCTGGCATCGTCGCTGTACAATCTTTACGACTATGTAGACGATGCCACAGGCTAATGGTATGAGCGCCAGTATGTAAATTAGAACCTCGAGCGATGTACGATCAGATAGCTGCGGCACAAAGAATAATCCCTGGCTGACTTCCAAAATGATCAGGAGGTTCAGTAGCATTAGCCCTTCGAAGTAGTTGTGCTTCCGTTCCTTGAATGGCTGCACAATGGAATGTAGGATAAGGATGATAAGTATGTGGACTGAAACGGTAAAAGTTCTAAGTTCCAATTTTGGTATGAGGGCAAATGCAGCCCACAATGTGATGCGGTAGAGGAGATGAAGCCCAGCAAAGAAGCGGAAGTGTGGCTTGTAGACATCTTGGAATGCATCGAATATACCGTGTAGGACACTGGGGTGGGAATCATTTGGATTTGGTCCAGGGATCCCTCTCAGCAGTCTAATGATGTTAGGCACTGTGGGATAGCATATGAGTGTAAGTGGGACTGCAGCACAAAGGGTTAAGATGCCAATTGCTATACCGTAGAACGGAGCATGTTCATTTGAGAGATATCCAATGTCTTGGCAGAATAGTGGACATGTATCATGTCCACAGCAGCATTCACTGCCGATGAGCAATGTGAAGGACGACTGAACGATTGACATGTACGCTAAGAGGAAAACAGAACACATGCCCTGTATAACTGATCCATCCGTTATTCCTTGTGACTTTTTCCATCGCCTGACCTTGTCTTGCACCCGAGTCCAACAGGGGTGGCAGTGTGGGAGTAGACGGCGGTAGCACTTTCGAATGAGAAACACAGCCAGTACAAATATTAATATGTAAATGATGAGAAAGTAGTTGAGAACCAAGTAATGGAGCGAGTCAGTAGCTAATACACTGCTAAGAAATGTGTTCAAGACAAGGAAACCCCATATGAAGAGGCCGTTGTGCAGGTAAGCGAATTGAGGGTTTGAATCCAAGAGCACCACTATTGCCAGGACTTGGTAGAAGAAGATGAATGAATGTCTTCCTCCTGAAGTGAGCTGGATGTTGAGAAACACCAGGAGTGGAAAAGAAAAGAAAACTGGTAGTGCCAGTAATGTTAGATATGCGATAGTTTTGCCAACAGTTAGTGTTGGATCCCTTTGGTCACCAATGTGTGTTCCAACGGGGCAGGTGCCATTTGGGGGTGGCACTGGAAGACAGAAGATAAGCCTCTGATCAATGCACCTTGAATCCATAGGAACCAGTTCTGAGGCATTCACCATGCCTGCAGTGTTGCTGGCAAGTGACTCTGTGACAAGTAGGAACACTAAAAGGAACACTGGCATCTTGTGCGTCCACTCCATCACTCTGTCTCTGAAACATGTGACCCGTGTGATCGCAGTGGGTCACATGAGGCTTGATTTATGAATATCATTGTCAGCTTGATTCCTAAACTAACTATGAATTCCATTGTCAGTCTTGTACTATAATTAGTGGAGATTAGCCCGCTTTCTGCACTAATGAATACACTAATAATAATTATTGGTTTGCTACATATCTCTCCTACCCTCCTTATAGCCCACTTATATACCTGTGTTTACTGTGGACATCAAGAAGGCAGAGGTAAGGAGAGTGTACAGTATACTAT
>OZ025890.1:4149791-4154791 GCA_964019415.1 Ianthella basta | reverse complement strand
TGGAGGCAAGCATATGAATGCATTCACAGAGCAGAAATGGATCTAGTAATATACAGTAATTTACAGATTACCCGTTACACATTATGATGTAGCTCAGTGGGGTACTATATACACATTATGCATACCATACAATGCTTCTATGTACATGATATATCAGTATTACATTGTATACGTTTCTGTACAAATCATGCATTTAATTCTGGTTACCAGTCCCTGTGTGGACAACTGACCCAAATAGGTGACATTCTGCTACTGCTACGCTCCAGGACACCTAGGCTACACAAGCCTCACATTAGACAGGGGCGATGGAGACTATACACTGCTGGGTGTAGTACTGCCAAAGGATACTATAAACACAACCACAGCAATCAGTATACTGTAGAGTACTAGCAGCCCAAGCAAAAGGGTACATTGATTGAGCGACCTTTAGTTAGCATAAGGCTTCTCGGGCCAAATTACCTACTTTCCAATGAGGACAAGGCAACAGTCCCTCTAGTGCAGCACCCTCACTATCATGCCACAGTGTACTAGCACAGTCTAGCAGCAATACGATGCAATGTCTGTTGAATTAGAGCACACACATTGTAGAAGAAGAGACTCATTGCTACATTGTTCTGCCACGTATTATCCACAAACTATTCGCCTACAGCATACACATTGTGACACATGCAGTTTCTGCATAATTGTCAGGGGCATGCATCGTACAAAGCTTCCCCTGCCTGCCCTCTCTTCCTCCACAACATAGCTGTCCCTCCCGCGGGCGATGCACCAAATACACGCCCTCCCCCAGAGGAAGTACCCACCCCAATGATGACTGAGCTAACCACACACCCATCACTTCTTCATATACTTCTGGTAAGTTCGCTTGGAGCCATTCTCTGCACTTCTTCAGTTCTCCTCCATACTCACAGTACTCCAGTGGCATGGTACACACACCACAGTAGTGGACCTGCAAAGGGTAGCTCTGTAATTCCTCTTGGGGCTCTTCAGCAGCGGCCATTTTACACAACACCGTTCTCTAACGCATTCAGCACGCAGACGTGCATGCCGTTGCTAAGCCGCCAGTGCGTGAAGATGTTTCGAGTTTATAAGGCGATTCTTGCTGTATGTGGAGTTCTTGTGTCTCTGTACGCCATCCACGTAGAGCGTTCAAAACATAGCAATCCAGACTATCAAGCCATGTGCGACATCAGTGAACGTGCCAGTTGTAGCAGAGTCCTCACTTCAGATGCCAGCACTGGGTTTGGAATTGTGGGCCGGCTGCTTGGTGATGACCACCCACTGAACTTACCCAACACCTACTATGGTGTCGTTACGTACAGCCTCTTAGCAATCCTCGGTGAGTGCATGCATGTGGTCCATGTGTGAGCTGTGCATGCATATGTGCACACATCAGTCTTGGAACAAGAATCAAGCAATGTAGCTAGCTATGTGCGTGATTAGCTTTGAAGCTGCATGTGATTATTGGAGCATTGTTGATCTGATGGCACTGCATAATGGTTGCACACACGCACAGCCCCTTCCTTGCAGAAGGGCCTGACGAGCTGTGAGCATGAGTTGTGTCCATGCCAAGATCTGCGCATGTCCAATGATGATGGTTTTAAACATTGTGCAAGCATCCGACAGCATTGCATAACTAAATGTTATGCAATAACTATTTCTTCTTGTGCAAGTGATGTTATGCAAAATCACTAGATGCAGAATTTGATAATTGCTTAATCTAGCTAAAAATCCACAGTGGTCAGGGTGAAATTGGATTTTGTTGTCAGCCTATTGGGCCAATGAGTCGGTGTTCTCGCCAGGCTGTTTTTGAAGGGTACAGAATCCTTCTTGCTCCTCTGAGAGCCTTCCATGAGGCCATAAACATGGCACTCTACCCTCCTTGAAAGCTACCACTAGTCATGTGGTGTGAGCAATAGCATTTGCATGCTGTACTCACTGTGCCATGAAGCTATCCTTGTATTCAACTACTGCAATTTGCACAGGAAGATGACGCCCTCTCTCACACCCAACCATCCACTAGCTACTCCTCACATGACTACTGGGCCAGTACACCCTTTTAAAGTTATTTTGTGGGGAGAACATTGCAATGAGTCAACTGTAGATGTATGTTAAGCTTGATTTGTAATGTTCTTGCATTGGCCAGTGCCTCCTCCTTTGAAGCTCTGTCTATATGAAACTGCATTTCTAGTTCTATTTGCAAGGGATTTTTCGTTTCCTTCAGATACATTATTTTCCCCCTCTTTGAACTATTCTTGTGAAATGTCACATGAGTGCCTCCTCCTGTGAAGGGTCTGTCTAATATATGAAACTGCATTTCTAGTTCTATTTGCAAGGGATTTTTCGTTTCCTTCAGATACATTATTTTCCCCCTCTTTGAACTATTCTTGTGAAATGTCACATGATTGTGTTCAATTGAATTCCCTAAGAGCCTCTATATTGTCTGACCTGATTTAGTTGGATTGTGTTCTTGTGTCCTGCTTCTCTATTCTAAGGAACAAAATATCTAGCTGCAAAGCTGTATAGGTTTGCTGTACACATTCTATACTGTATGGCTGGATATTTTGGCAGGGGTATGTATTTATTTTTGGCAGATTGGCATTTTTGAGAGCAACCTGCCAATGCTTCCAACAGCCAAAGTGTCTACTTAATATTACTATGGCAAAAGGTATGCCCAACTGCCACAGTAAAATCTGCCAAGTGCCGTTATCTGTCGAATCTCCCAAGATATCCTGCCATACCATATGTTACGTATGTGGGAAGTGAATATATAGACCATGTAATGTGTGGGGACAATATCATGTCTGCTTTTTCAGTTGTGGTTGGTTTGTTACCCACCTTTGATATGTTATGTCTAACTGCACTGCAAAGGAGTCAGATTATCCTATGCATGATGTGTTTGTTCCCAATGTAGTATTCATCCCAGTGCTGAACAGAGTACTTGTCCCGTGGATAGTGGCATCATCTGCCCTTGTCAGTGTGTATCTCATTTACGTTATGTACTACATCTTGGAGGACCTCTGTGTGGTCTGCATGTCCACACATGCAGTGAATGCTGCTCTCCTGGTGCTCGAGGTGGTCTCTTGCACCTGCGCTGTGGCACAGGAAGGAAGAGAGAAGAAACAAGATTGACTGTGCAGTTTTAGCTTACTGGTACTTAGCCTACATTTCATTTCCTGTTAAATTTATTGTTCAGCATTCGACTGCAGTTGGACATGTGTACATACAGTGTTTGATGATTACAGTGCAGTCTATTTGTTCTTATAATATGACACAATGTTTCTCCATGCAGGTTTAATGCATGCTGTGCATCTGATCTAAACAGCACAATCTATTATGCATGTGTTGTCTACGTGGAGTGGGTCTGTTTAGCCTTACATGTAGCCAGCTGCAGAGCACCACTTTGTAGACTCCCTCAATATTACTAAGTGTTTATTGTGTGCTTCAGCCATTGTCAGTCCTGACTCTCCCATGCTGCCCTCTATCAGGAAAAAGTGGTGTTAGCTCCCAGATTGTGCGTCTTTCACCAGAGGCTACAAAATGGCGGTCTATGCATAGCTAGGGGTCCAGGACTAGTGGTGGTGTGTACAGTTGCATATATACATAAGGATATGCTGTAACAAATAAAAGCAGTGCTATTAGCGATATAACTCCTGTATACGTAGAGCTGAGAAATGTAGCATATGCAATTTACAGACATGCTTGTGCACATTACCTTTATTTTGCTTATACTGTAGATCAGCAACCAGAGGCTTTGTAGCATATGCATGCAATAATTGCAATAGAGAATGAACAGTACAATTAATACAGCGAGACAAGCATGCAATAATTACATAGACATATATATATATTATAACAAAAAACCAAATTAAGTATAAATACATAACTATACAGAGAAATATTAATAAAAGGTGTGCAAAATGATATACACATTGAGAATTTTGAAATTAACTGATGAAAGTTAGCGCTGCATGTCAATTATTTGGTCGGTCATTCTGAGAAGAACTTGATGTCTGCGAGTGACAGTGAACAGCACCTCCTTGCTGCCAAGTAGACGCTCAGCACACCAAAACCTGTGATTAAAGAAGCACATGAATACGTATGTAGATGTGGACGACCCAGGTCACTAGATAGCTCATACACACGTGTGCCCCCCTCCCCTCCTCCCAACTTCTTCGCCCTTCCTTCTCTTCCACTCACAGCTTGGGATCATGACGACAATCCCCATTGCCACCAACACCAGGCCTCTGATCACCTCAACCACTTGCACTGCCTCAAGGATGATGCCTGTGCAGACAAGTGCCAAGCCAAGCAACAAAAAGATGTACGAACAGAGAACTACTCGCCAGTTCTTCTTGACCCGGCGGTGCTGGAACCACCTGTTGAGAGGACAAGGGAGAAACGCAAAGTTACCAGCACCTCTGGACCTGAGGGGCAAGTCTTTGTAGTGAAGGTTATGTAACCTATGTGCGGTGAGTCATGCACGACTACCCAATGGTCCACTACTGCCGTTCACGTGTTAGTTACAGTGTGCGTAACCATGCAAACACACATGAAGCATTCAGTGCATATGTACATGGTTGTACAGTGTAACCTGTCTAAGACAGCCACCTATGGCCAGCTATAACTGGACTTCATAGAAAGGTGGCTGCTCTGTAGAGGTAGGCTGCATGGTGTTAGCGCTATGTTAGTGCCATTTGGGACCAGAGAGGCTGGTTGCTTTAGACAGGGGTTGCTTTATACAGTGATCATCTGAGACAGATTCTATTGTACACTTATTGTAACCATGGTAACACCATACTACTTTAGAGTCAATTGCACTAAGTGACCTGCACCACTTTACCATATAAGGACCATGTGATTGCACTGCACACTGTCCAATACACTCCTTGTTTTGCTGAATACAGCCCAACCAAACTGAAGCAGAAACCAATAGCGTATCAATTAACAATAACACAGTCCTCAATTTTGTGGTTGCCAGGTTGTAGTTCATTTTGTGG
>OZ025890.1:2814552-2939552 GCA_964019415.1 Ianthella basta | reverse complement strand
GATGAGGTTACTCATTCTAGAAAACTCATATCTGATTAGTTTTCATCAATCTCTGGTGGCTGTAGAATCAGTATTGGGATGGAGCTCCTTCTGGGTTCCTCCTCCTCCCTGGGCCCCCTCCGGCAGCACTGAGTGTCCTTTAGCATGCTGGGGATGGCACGCATGGTTGACCAACATGACTGGACACAGCTACGAGCTCTCTCTGGTACAGGGAAGAAGTTGTAGGCATGGTAGACAAGGATGACAGCAAACTGCACAAGTGCCAGGAGGATTAGGATATTCACTCCAGCAACAGACAGCACCACTGTTTGTGAATTAGTACCAAAGGAAACCATTGCACTTGTTAGAGCAATGTTGAACAAGTACAGTGTGTCAAATAATGGAGCATGATACATGTTAAAGAACTTCTTCATCCATGTCAAACACATCCTCTTACAAGATGGTGGGCCTTGTATGTGTATGTCTTCTCTGAATTGGTTTGGATCCCGAAATGGCTTGACCAGCAACTGTACAACTAACAGTGTCCCAGCTGTGACAACAGCACTGAAAGTAGGAGTGTTTGGATTGGTAGAGATGTTTACAACCATAAGGATGACTCGTATCAACAGCCTCAAGCCAATCCAGAAACCAAGTGGCCATTTGAATCCTCCATGAAGGACATCCATGAAGTGACTGAACCACAACTTGTGGAAGTACCTTCTCATCAGGTCTCCAAAGAGCATTGTGAATGTGAAGGGAATCAGGTAGAGCACATGGACAGGATGCCCAGGACAAGGTGCTGGCCACCAAAGAAGGGCAGGGAGGGTTGATGCAACCAAACTGTTTGACCTTGTGCAGTGTCTGCATTGTAAAGTGTAGTGTACCTCAGCGGAGTGATGACGGCACTCACAAGAGAGGTGTATGTGAGTACCATGATGGTGGCCAGTACTGGTACAGCTCTCCTGGCTATGAAGCGAGCCTTTCTGAACATCCTGTAGCCACATTTGTGAGTGACAATGATGATGACTATGAGCAAAGTGAAGACATAGAAAGGAAGGGCAAACTGGAGAAGAGCCTTCCAGAACTCATCCATTCCACTGTAGAAGCACACTCCAGCAGCAGGTTGTAGGCTAAGAACTGACAGGAGAAAGAACAGTGGACCCCAGGCATGTTCTTGAAGGAAGTCTCCCATGAGTCCCATGATGTTGGTGTATAACACCACACCCATGATGGTTCCTTGGAGGAGAGTTAAGTTGAAGAGGAACAGAAGAGCAACAATGAAGATCCCTCCTAATGCATACAGTGGTAACTGAAGTAACCACACACTGGAGCACTCTTTGCATGTGAAAGAGCCAAAGACTGAACTGTAACCTGATGGGCATTCACTGCAGAGCAGGCCTTGACGGCCATGGCTACATTGCAGGCTATCAATAGTGCTGTTGTCTAGAGTTAAACCTGACTGCAGGACCGAGTTGCAGAAGAAAATGGGACAACTGGGGCTGAGTATTGCATGTTCATCCTTAATCCCAATCCAGTAGTGTGACTGTTCTGCCCTGTACGTAGTTTTATTGTTTGTGATAGTGCAGGTGAAATGGTGCTGCTCAAGAAATGGGTTGCATTCACATTGTTTGCTTGCATGTTTATACTCCAGTCCTGGAGAACAGTCATTAAAGAAATGAATAGCTATAATCCTTTGAAGTTCAGCATCACTGTTCCTGAATGATGCTTTCAATGACAGTTCATACCTGCTACCTGGTGGTGGTTCATTGGGGTGCTCCAATGTGTGCACTTTGGAGCAGCCTTTGATGTCCAGCTTATACTCTGTTCCCAGCTGTGGAAGTGCTACTGTTAGACTTACTGCTATCTCGTGTTGCCAGTCTCCTACCACTGTTACAAATGACGTGAACTCTTTTACTGGGTAGGTCTTTATCACTAAAGTGTGGTTCCTGATGCCGCAGTTGAGCTCAATACTGTCACAGAAACAGATGGCATAAGGGAAGGAGGGAGTCACTTCTTTGTCCATGGGAAGATAGTGAAGGAAGATATTGAGGATAAGCTCTTTGCTTGCTGGTATAGTACCATGGGCTGTTTGTAGAGAGCAATTCTGAAAGTGTCCATTGAAGACATTGTTCCCACCAAGGCTTGTTGTGTTGTTTGGCAATATAACAGTTGCATTGTGCTGTGGTATGTCATTCACATTCATATACTGTCCATCACTGTCAATCAACTGGAAGAAGCACCACCCTGGACAGGTCAGCTTATCAACATAGCAGTCTACAAACTCATTCAATGTCTGTGTTGCTCTTCCCTTGTAACTGTTGTATAGTACACCTCCATATGGGTCTACTATATCAGCAGACACATTCAGAAGTGAGTGTGGTGCCAGTAGCAACTGAGAATCAGATGACAGATAGATTCCACCACCAGCTGTATGCCTCGTAAATTTGTTACCACTGATTTCATTATAACCATGTAGTTCGATTTGGGTTCTGTTCAGTAGTAGACCGAAGCCTTCATTTGATATCAGCCGATTGCCCTCAGCCAATGTTACTTTATATCCCTGTAGGTGATGTAGGTGAAGTGCTGCACCTTGTCTGGCTCTCTTGAATGTGCTATGTAGGATAGTCAGCAATGTTCTATTCGTGGCTTCATGGAGAGTATGCTCATTAGGAAAAGTAATCTGAACATCGAGTTGAAATTGTATTATGTAAAAAAATACATATACCCCACCTCGAAAGTTTGAATGTGATATAACAATTTCAGGGTGCTGCTTCACTACTCTTCCTTGGTTATAGCTATCCTGAAACCAACTTGGGATGAGACCAATAGCCATAGCCTGATCATTTGTCCCCATGAAATTACAGTCTTGTACAAGTACATATGCTCCCAACCATTCACCAGCCACCTCAGGATAGATCATATTCTCCACTAAAGGCATTCTAAAATTCATGATGCTACCATTGAAAGTTACATTTTGGACACCAAGATCAAGTGAACCTACTGGGTAGCCGTAAAAAAGTACATGTAAATGGCTATTGATAAACGTACTGTTGATGATAGCAATCTTGATGTAGTGGTAGTAGCTTTTCTCATTTACAATTATGCCAGTGCTAATGTCTCGAAAATCGTCTGTAGGATATTCTTCCATTTCCAGGCTGCACTGTTCAACAATGAAGGTAAAGTTACAGTTTACTTCAGATGTGGATGGGCAGGCATGAAGTGTTGCAAAAAGGTGGTAACCAGACAGGGACCTAAAGGAGCTTTTCATTAGTGTGTAACTGCCAAATGGTTCCTTGATAAGCATTGATGTTCTCAAGAAATCAACAGAATGAATATAGAAGTTGCTTGTTTGTATAACAACGACTGTACCAGTCTGTAATCTCAGTTGCTGCAATGTGATACCATTTGATTGTTTAATGAAAATGTTGTTAACTATAGTACATTTCTTAGCTTCCAGGGCACAGTTATCATCACCTTTGAGTGTCACATTTCTTGCTCCCACAATTTTCAGGCTACTTTCTCCAGAGTCCCACTGATGCTCACCATGTAGGAAGATCCAGGTGGTGTCAGAGAGGGAGAAGTTGACATCATATTTATATCTTCTCCAATATCCATCCAGTGTGTCGCAGTCACTGCCACTGCTGTAGTTGCTGCATTGTGCTTTGTCTGCTGCCACCCAGAACAACTGAGGTCTGCCAGCAGAGGAGGGACCACCTTGGTTAACGAGCAGGAGAAAGGCCAACATCAGTGTAGTCACTGTTGGCAGACAAGAATTGAGAGTCATTGCTATACAACTGCTTTCCAATTGAGAGGCAGTGCACTGTGCAGCAGTACACAGATAAAGTTTCCTTTAATTTATATACTATACTATTGCCAATCAATATTGTATATTGTGCACATATAGTGCATGGGGTGTACAATAGTGCATGTGGTGTACAATAGTGCATGTGGTGTACAATAGTGCATGAGGTGCTCTATGTGCATTGAATGGTTGCTGAAAGAGCAGTTCCTTCAATTCTATTATGCTCATTCTTATTGTGACAATGGATAAGGCTATCTTTCCTTTCACTTCAGTCATCATCAGTTTCCATCTTTCAATTGTACGGGCAGTGGTTTTGTTTTCATGACTTCAGTACACAGTACACAACAGCTCAGCATGTGAGAAACACATGCTAAATAATTTGACATTCAGTGTCACAGTGTGGCCTTACTACAGTACATGAAGAGATTGCAGGTCAAGGTACTATACATATACTTCAAATGCATACAATATGCACTACACTACATACAAATGTGACCATGCACTCACATACTACCATGATCACCACCACACAGTGCAGGTTGCAACAGGTATCTACACACTCAACCATAACTTGTCTGCATCAGTAAATTTGATTCGCTGTGTCATTTGCTAATTGAAAGCAGCATCAATGGAAGGTGTAGGAGTTGGTTACCTCCACTTGGAGCTACGTATGAACACACACATGCACATGCATACAATACCCTTCATTATTTTGCAAAATAAATGTCAGAACTCAGCCGCAAATGTTTGGCCTTGCTGGAACTCATGACTGTCTTGCAATTGCATAGCTAAAGGCCTCTAGGTGAGTGGCAGCATCCAGTAGCTACATGCAGTATGGATCTCAGCTGTGCAAGTAGTCACACACTCCACAGTGTCTAAGATTCTTGAAGTGCATGGAGGAACTGGATGCCATACTGCAAGTTGAAGTTGAGCTGCTAATGTATTCAGGCATGTACGTACTGCGGAGACATGTACTGTGAGCATGCAATAGTGAGCCACTAACAAGCATCCCTTACTCATGTGATGATTTAACACAACTGATCAGTTGGGATTGCATGTGGGCTGGTGGAGAGGGTAACTGTAGCTAATGGACTGAGGCATGCATGTAGAGAGAGCAGTGAAGCAGTACAGCTTTGTGCAATTGGTACAGTCAAATCGGAAGGACATCCTGTGATATGACCACTGTGACATTACCATATTTGATGCTTGCATAGACACCTGCGTGTATTTACCATGCTGAACAGTGTCAGATTGGGACTCCTCCTTTGCTTTCATTTCAATTGAACCCAATGGGCTGTATTGATGGTGCCCCTTTTCATTACTTGACACTCTTGCACACAACTCCCCAGTGTCACTCATGCCTGCTGAATGTCATATTTTAAATTGCTTGCCTCTTGGTCCCATTTGATCCTCCGGGCCATCTAATCATGCAGCATCAATCATTTATGCTATAGTCTGGTGTAGTGCATTTTTAGTAGCTTCAACTTCCATTTCTCTGTTTTTTTGTGGATTGTGTTAAGAGTGGCTTCTTGATCTATCTAGTCTCTCTCACCTCCTCATTACAATGATGATCAAGATATTCAGTCTATCTTGCCCCTGCTATGTGTAATCTTTAATGGAGAGCAATTGTCTATCTCATTCTCTATAATAGCACTATTCTGCATGGAAGGTCCTTGTGTATGTGTATGCACACATTGTGTGTCTGTGTGCATAGATGTACAGTATGTGTCTGGAACTGTACACATGTATGTATGGTAAGTTTGGAACACAAACCGTAATACCACAGAATGAGTGCGTATACATAACTCTTATGCAGGTCCAGCCTTAAGGGAGCTAGTGGGTCCTCTACAGGAATCGCAGCAAACACTGACATTGCTGAAATTTATTATGCCTTACACAGTCCCACTCTAGGATGGACAAGCAGCAGTCACTACAGTAGCCACATACGTATACTGTACATGACTCACTCTCTGCATGCCTGTACCTAGAGGCAGTACTGTAACTCACTGCTACATCCATGTTGTACACACAATTCAATGTCCTCTTTGATTTAACAGATGCATTAGCAACTGAGCACTGCTGGAGGAGTGTTGAGACAGGTCAAGAGGTGTGTGGCACGAACAGCATTGGTTTAGCTCAGGAACTGCAAGAATTGGCTTGACTGTTGGTTGGTAGCCAACAGATGATTCCTTATAATTGATTCAGTACAGCTATTGGCTTATGGAGCTCCATGCACTCATGCACAGCAAGCCCTACATGATCCAGCAACACTGCATGGTTCAGTATCACTTGGGCTGACTGCCTGATACTTGTGTATGTAGCTGGAGGCAAATAGCAGAGTGGGCAAAGTCCATTGCTGTGGCCCCATGTTTCACAGCATCACAAAGAAAGAAGTACTGGAAGCCATGCTGCAAGTAAGGAAGTTTTGGATTTAACTCTAAATGTATGATTTACGCATTCAATGTGCGGAGACACAGGATGATAAGATTGCATTAATGCATGGTTTCCTCATCTTCATTTCTGCCCTTAACGTTATTATATATCATTAAGAACAGACAGCAGTTTAGATTAAGAGCAGTTAAGCATTAAGCATTAAGAGCAGTTATCATATAATATTAATGACTGTTTTCGTTGTGTGCTTTTGTGCATGCAACTGTGATTTCTCACTAACACCTAATACTACACCATAACCGTACTGTAGCTATGTCAATTCAATTTGCCACTTTGCAAGTATATATGTGGTAGAGCAAGACAGGAGCACATAAGATTATTTTTACAATAATATATTGCAAGTTTATGCTGGTGATACCTTGTGCTTCAGCTCCTACAACGTCTTGTCCTATCACTCTAGCAAATAATTGAATTACGTAGCTATGTATCCCTTCCTCATGACATTACTGGTCCCGATACTGATGTGACAACTTGTGGTGTAATCTAACAAGATCTGAAATGTAGAATTATAATATGCATACTAATAATGCAGTTTATATGGAACCTCATGCAATCCTTGCATGTGATATGAGCATGCATTGCCAGAGAGCACACCAGAAGTGCACATGAACACATTCCCTGTGCAGCAGTGGAAACTGCATGCATGGATGTAGGGAGCAATAGACCTTTGACCAAGCTGTATCTGACTGTGCTGCACCAAATCATTGGAATGAGTGTAGATATACATAAGATTAGTACTGACCCAGTTGTAGTAGTAGTAATTAATGTTTACTGCAAGTGCATTCCATCATGTAAACACAGGTTCAGATTTGGTGACCTGCACTGTTACGACAGGGACTCAGTCTAATGGACTCACATCCATTGCGTCAGCTTTAATCTGGTCACACTGATAGCTTCAACGGATCTGAGATGTTGCTATATGAGGAGGTTGTAGAAGCAAACCATTGCTTGTTATGTACGCAGTTCTTGTTCTCTCACAGTGTTAACATTACTCATGAGTTTGTTCAGCAGCTTGCAGACAGATGTAATGGATTCATGTGATTTCACTGAATCTACCTGCCTGGTTACATGTATGTATCATGTGGTATTTATACACATAATATCATTTCTCTTCATACCATTATGTCAGGCTAGTGAGGAAGGATGTGTACCACTACTGTATGTCTACCATTTGTAAGTGTTATGCAAGTAACAATACAATGAACTAAATAAATCTAAAATAAACAATATAATCTAAATATTGCCTGATGGGATTGGAGGCACTCATAAGCATGTGTTTGGTATGCTGACAAAGTACACAAGATTCTAAGACGGTTAATACAGACAGATTTTCTAATTTGGCCTCTGTCCTTGTTCAAGGAACTGCACAAGTGCTGATATATATCCCCATAACATAACACATCATGACTGTGCAGGGCATTTGTACAGATATACATGGTGTAGTATCAATTGCAATATAAACGGGTGTGCATGGTCATGCAGCTTGGTGGACATGCCCATGACGTGGCCCATTGGTCTATGCCATTAGCACCATTTCTTAATTAGCCATAGAAAGCCAGAGATACATAATGCCACCCAATTAGCAGGAATAATGGCTGGAGGATTTGGAGACACTTGTGAGCATGTGCTAGATATGCCTCAGATGATAAAGTATGGGAGATTTTTAGACTTTTAAATTACTAGACTTAAATTATTAGGCAGAATTTTAAATTAGGCCTTCATACTAGTACAAAGAGAATTCGCCCACTGTGACCTTAACTGCCATTATTGTGTCTTCTACCTCTCAACAGGTTATGGCTATTCTCCACAGGTATGTGGCTTTGACACACACATGGAGTAAGTGAGGTTTATAGAGCACTTGTCATGCTGTCATGATCTGGACTGACTCTATTCTTTTCTTCTCCTCCTTCCAGACTGCCACCACCACCACCACCACAGTGATTGCTACCCAGCCCACCACCACCACCACCTATGTGCAGCCTTCAAGTCACCGTGCCAATGAAACACTCCCTCCTCTGATCTTCACCCTCAGCCTCCTCTTTGTGTGCTTGATCTGTGGTAACGTTGCCATCATTGTCTGCATTATTCCAGCTCTGATTTGTGCCATTGTTGTGAGTTTAGATCTAATGTGCTCATCAGGGATGGAAGGGGGGTGGTCCATTACTACTGCCACTGAATGCCAAGCACTCCATAAATTTCTTGCTCTGCATATATACACTAAGATGAGTGCACTTGTACATTACTACTCTTATTTGTGTACGTGTGTTTGTGTGCATGTGTGTGGGGGTGGGCTTTGTACAACACATTCATTACATCCTCTTGTGTTTTGCTTTACAGGGGCAGTCCTCCACTGTCAATGAACAGACTGCAAATACCTGTGGTTGGTTGACAATTTTGGCTAACATCACTACCATTATCTTCTACATTGTCTTTATCATTGCTTTGGCCATTGGCCTGGCAGTTGGGTCTCCCTCCTAGGTTTTGAAGAAGCTATGTACAAGACCTGTATCTTGTATCGTCATCATTGTATTATTATATTGCTTATTTGGGGGTGGGTTCACTTTAAGACCTCTGTCATACATAGTGTTCATTAGTGCACTCTTGGGCATCTTGAAACTGATGGGCTTCTGAAGTGCTATGCACTAGCTATACACTTGAGCGTCTCTGACTGGATAGGTGCATTATATAATACTGTACAACTACTTCAAATTGAGTACTGCACTAGCCATGGAGGGCTATAGACATAGGGATCACTTGTCACATCAACCAAATGTTTCAACCCAATCTAGGGTCTTCATCAGTGGTAATATGACACAGTGCAAGGCATGGTGACTAACATACGTATGCATGCAGGGAAGAGGGGCAGGTGAGAAAGCTAAGGTGGAGACATTCTCATGATCACTTGCCCCTCTTCCCTGCCCTGTGTACCACATTACCACAGATGAACTAAGGTGCTAGATTGGATGAAAACATTTGACAACTGACATCTGTCTATCCTCCTGGCTAATGAAGTCCTCAATTGAAGCACACTATGAATACTCGTTTATTTACACCAACATGAACAGTTCCAAGATCCAAGTTCAAACCTATTCTATGAGAGCATGTAATGTATATGTTATGCGCAAACCTCAGGATGAAACTGATGCATACATGCTGAAATGTAAGCAGTATATTGGGTTGTAGTGAACATGTTCATTCATCTGCTTCACACAATTTCTGCGTCACATGATAAGCAAATGTAAAGAGAGTCACTGTTTCTTCTTATGGCTCTTATCCACGACTGCATAGAGCATGTCAACATTAAGAACCTTGCCATCTCCTTCACTCTGCTGTCCAGACTCACTGTCTGCCATCGGTTCATACTTGAGCCCTACCATGTCATCATGCTCTTCTCCTTTCTTCACACCAACACTCTCAACCACTCCCAGCCCTTCCTCTGTCATCATACCTTTCTTTTTCATTGGCATAGAGTACAGACCTTCTTTGTCTGCTGCGGCAGCCCCACCTTCTCTCTCTTTCTTGGTCCCCTTCTTCTTGCTCTTGTCCACAACAGCGTACAGTTCATCTATGTTGGTTGCACTGGCTGGAGTAGTAGACACCTTTGGGGCAAGTTTCTCTGTGGATTTCATCCGTACTTTACTATCGACATCTTTATAGGGATCAAAGCCATCAATGATAGAGCCATTTTCTTCACTCTTGACATTGTCAGAATCTTCATTACTAGCACCTAGACCTTTCTTTCTGATCTCAATCTCTTGCTCCATCACTGCTGTCTTGTTGTAGTATGGATTTTCATCCATCGTCATGTCTCCATTCTGCGCAAGAACAGTTTTCCTTCTCACCACTACTACAAGAATTAGGCCCACCATGATCACCAAGACAATGAGGATGAACACACCCACACCAACCCCCACTCCAATGTATGTACCAATTGTTAGTTGGTCACCTACAGGGAGTGGAAACATTAGACACGGAGGAGACTGAGAGGATAAGTGAAAACACAGAGTGTCAGTGGTGCAAGAAGCATGCACTGACACAAGAAGCATGCACATACCAGGTATTCATCTGTATGTCTGCAGAGTAATTATGCATACACCAAATGGTCTTTAATATGCACATGTACTACATATGTTCCTTCTTTGAAAATGCATGCATTTGCTGTGATGAGGTATTCAAGTCTACAAAATTGCATACCATTGGACTGCATGTTGTCTGTACTGGAATGTGGTGGTCCACTTGGTGTGGTGGGTGACATGTCTCTTCTTGATGATGTAGTAGCTGCTGTTGATAGAGTTGGACTTCCTTTAGATATACTATGCGTAATCGTTGGATTTGTCGTTGGATCTACATAGTGCACATGACCATACAATTACCACAAACTGGAAAACTGTGAACTAGTCAGGCATTACTTGACCCCTCCCCACAAGGGGGAGGGTCACACTGCTCCTGACTAATTGTGAACTTGATACTTCACTTATAGGACAATGCTGACCACACCCATGTCACCCATTTCCACAACAATAAGTCACAAACACACTACACATCATCTTCACGCACCTTCCTCCCTACACTGCCCATCTGGTGTAAGACACTTCACTGCTGGCTGGTGACTGATGTTGGCTCCACTAACTGACCACACCTTCACTTTGTAGAGCTGGCCTACTACAAAACAGGATTGACTTGTTGCTACTCGTCCACTTCCTCCATTAGCACTGACACTCATGTACTTCACTACAAATGTGATGTTTCGTACACTACACTCAAACTGTACAATATATCTCTCCACTTGGCTGCCATCTGGTGATGTAAGTGTCCACATAGTAGAGTCCTGGTCATGTACAGTGGGTGGTGGTAGAGGGACTGGGAGGATGGAGTGCCAGTGCCAGTGTTCTTTATGATACTAAATTTGGCATGATAATGGCAAAAATGTTTACCTGAATTCTGTAAGTAAAGTGAGAAATATTGCATTTGTGAACCTCCTGCTAAGCAGTGGTAGAGTCCATTAGGACGGTCCATGACTGGCCCAATAGTGCCAGAGTTAGAAGTATGGTTTGAAAGACGAATTACAACACTCCCCATTATAATCTGTGGCCTTTGTGTCAGTCTCCCACTGTTACATGTTATCCACTGTTGACCATTCCTCCCTGTTACCAGTTGTACATTAGTGGTGAGGGAGTTCTCAGGAAGGAGGGAGATGGGGGTGTACAGAAAGGGAGCAGTGTTACCTATGATTTAGAGAAGGAAAGTGTAAGGTGCACAGTGTCCATGGTTATCTACAGTGTGTGTACTAACCAGCCACAGTGATCCGAGGTGTAAAGCCAGTTGTTACCAGTGGCATATTGCTGTATTTCACAGAACACCAGTACCTCCCTCCATGATCATAGGAAGTGACATCAACCAAAAGAGTGTCATTCACTACTCTGTAGTAGGGGTCTCCCTCTTGTATCTCACACCTCCCTTGAGTGCCTCCTGTGCAGTTGTGTTCCCACTTGTAGCTGACTACCTCACTGCCCACAGGTAGTTGTTCCACATCACAAGTCAGAAGGACTGTTGTTCCAAGAGTGAAACTGTCTTTATAGCGAGTCCTCACTGCTTCAATGTCCAGTTCTCCAGTGACATTGTATGCCCTGATCCTCAGTGTAACAGCTCCATCTCCTGTGAGTCATGTGGATGGTACCCCACAATCACTTGTGTCCCCAGTTCCCTCCCTCTCCCTAGCAATCAGTCCCTCCTACCTAATTGAAGACAGGTTGTGATGAGTCCCAATAGAACCACCAGTACCTTCATTGTCAGAACAGTAACACCTTGTCCACTGAACCACTCCTCTTCTCCAGCTGTGTCCTGGTGAGAAGTAGCACTATAAGTTCGATGGTTGTCTTTGTGGCTTCAGGAGTACTTATTCCAGTGTGTAGCCATATGGCTTCTGCTACAACTCTTCTACATGTATTAATTGTTCTTAGTACGTATGTGTTGTGAGCAGCATATATACAACTACCTGTCATGTTCTCCCATGCCATGCACCACTACACCTGTGGTTGTCATGCTCACCTCCTACATGTACTGTGTACGGTTTGTTGATTTGCACTGAAGCCACTGTGTAATCCCATTACCTCCACTTGTAAGGTTGATCTCACTTCACTCTCTACTTAAACTAGTCAAGGACAGATTGCTCACTAATGGACACACCTAGCAACATTTGCAGTGTGTACATATAACAACAAACTGCCAATTTAATGCCTTGTTAGGATTCCTGTTAATGTTCATGGTGCCCAATGGTAAGGTTATGTTATCCTTTAGACATGCATCATTCCATGCAACTTCATTTCATTGTAATCTAGTAACAGTGTCTGCAACTAAACATTGCAGAATGCAGACTGATTGATGCCAGTTGCACACTATTCCACACATCTTCTTGACCCAGCAGGATATACTACCTTTGAAAATACGTATTTGCACATGTCTCCTATCACATAAGTAATGTGTTAATCAGTTTGAGAAGAAGTATGTACATTGCTCACAGTTGCCACCCTGTTACCAAGTTCACAGTTTACATAGTTGTTATGGCAGTGCATTCATACCTGGAGTGCTGTGCTCGAGGAACTACTGTAACTCAATACATAGAAGCTCATTGAAGCCACTGAAAGTGTATGAAGTGAACTGCAAGGTGAATATGTCACATGGAATGTGAAAAATTGAAAATTGATCTTGTTCTCCTCAGACTTATGCATGGGCTTCCCATGGCTAACACTCAAACAAGAGAGATATTCTTTTATCTCTTATCACACACCTACTCTGTAATAATTCCTCAATATTACAAACAACTTGAGACACTCATTCTGTGTTTATCAGCTTAGGCTCTGTGCGTACACATGGATGAGGTGCTATTCAATCTTGTACAATTATTATGCATATACTATACCTCCTTCCATGCATCCAGACTAAGCAATGATTAAATATATTATATTTGTACTGCTCTAGTCATTGAAACATTTAAAACCTAAGCAGCTGAACAGGGGCTAGGGGGCTGTAGCTCATCCCCCCCCCCCTCCCCTCATACATAAGTACACAATGTGAAAGGGAAACAAGTGCAATTTTGCACAAGTTGGTACAATAAACTGGAGATAGTGTAGTCAGTAATCTGTAAATACTTGGATGAGTTACACAATACAAGAGCTACATGCCAGATTGTAACAGGCTGGTTCTATTCTGTGCTTTACAATTGTACATATTAATTTTATGCCTGTGAGATTTGGGTCTCACCATTGATGTTTTTATGCTGGACAACAAGTATAGTGATTTTGAATTCATAATTGGTACCGTATATGGCAGTGGCTCACACAGCAATTGTGAATTATCCCATTTGGTGTCACTATTACTACATATTGCATCTTGCTACATATGTAGTGTAAATGGAGTACACACAGCCTATTCTACAGTCAGCTACCAGACATGTGGTTGTGTGTCTGAAAGCAGACACAAAGAATGCTACATACGTAAATACTCAACACTTGCTGTTTAAGCATTGATAGAGGCATACTCATTCCCTTCCATCTTTGTCAGTTCCAGATCCTGATAGTGGCTGGGGTGTCTGTCTGCCAGTGTGTCCTGCTTGTCTACCTCCTCATAGACCACTGCACTAAGAGATACACTCTTCTTTCCTTCATCCACTATCTCATAGTGGTCATCTTCAAGGGGAGGTGGGTTGTGGGAGTGGTCTAGTACCCTCTTGGTTCTGACTAACATCACTGCAGTCTTGTTGTAGCATAGATTCTCATCCATCGTCATGTCTCCATTCTGCTCAAGAACAGTTTTCCTTCTCACCACTACTACAAGAATTAGTCCTACCGTGATCACCAAGACAATGAGGATGAACACACCCACACCAACCCCCACTCCAATGTATGTACCGATTGTTAGTTGGCCACCTACAAGGAGTGGAGACATTAGACATGGAGGGACTGAGAGGATAAGTGAAAACACAGAGTGTCAGTGGTGCAAGAAGCATGCACTGACACAAGAAGCATGCACATATTCATCTGTTTGCCTGCAGTGCAAAAGCTCTCAGTGTTATACACCAAATGGTCTTTAATATGCACATGTTCTACATACGTATATTCTTTCTACACATAACGCATGCATTTGCTGTGATGAGATATTCAAGTCTATTGAAATGCATACCATTAGACTGTGTGTTGTCTGTACTGGAATGTGGTGGTCCACTTGGTGTGGTGGGAGACATGTCTCTTCTTGTTGACGTAGTAGCTGTGGTTGATGGAGTTGGACTTCCTTTAGATATCGGTGTAAACATAATTGGACTTGTTGTTGGTCCATCTAGTGCACATGACCAAACAATCACCACAAATTGGAAACTGCAAACTAGTCAGGCATTACTTGACCCCTCCCCACAAGGGGAAGGGGCCACACTGCTCCTGAATAACTGTGAACTGGATGCTTCACTTACAGGACAATGCTGACCACACCCACATCACCCATTTCCACAACAATACTCACAAACACTACACATCATTGTGCACCTCCCACCTTCCTCCCTGCACTGCCCATCTGGTGTAAGACACTTCACTGCTGGCTGGTGACTGATGTTGGCTCCACTAACTGACCACACCTTCACTTTGTAGAGCTGGCCTACTACAAAACAGGATTGACTTGTTGCTACTCGTCCACTTCCTCCATTAGCACTGACACTCATGTACTTCACTACAAATGTGATGTTTCGTACACTACACTCAAACTGTACAATATATCTCTCCACTTGGCTGCCATCTGGTGATGTAAGCGTCCACATAGTAGAGTCCTGGTCATGTACAGTGAGTGGTGATAGAGGGGCTGGGAGGAGGGAATATCATTGAATCGAATAGGAACAGTAAACGTATCACAACCCAAATTTCATACACTCTGCCAGTGTGCTTTATGATACTAAATTTGGCATGATAATGGCAATAATGTTTACCTGAATTCTGTAAGTAAAGTGAGAAATATTGCATTTGTGAACCTCCTGCTAAGCAGTGGTAGAGTCCATTAGGACGGTCCATGACTAGCCCAATAGTGCCAGAGTTAAGACTATGCTTTGATAGAGGAATGAAAGTGCTCCCCATCTTAATCTGTGGCTTTTGCGGTGTCAGTCTCCCACTGTTACATGTTATCCACTGTTGTCCATTCCTCCCTGTTACCTGTTGTACATCAGTGATGAGGGAGTTCTCAGTGAGGAGGGAGATGGGGGTGTATAGGAAGGGAGCAGTGTTACCTATGATTTAGAGAAGGAAGGTGTAAGGTGCACAGTGTCCATGGGTATCTACAGTGTGTGCACTAACCAGCCAGAGTGATCCGAGGTGTAAAGCCAGTTGTTACCAGTGGCATACTGCTGCAATTCACAGAGCACCAATATCTCCCTCCATAATCATAGGAAGTGACATCCACCAAAAGTGTGTCACTCACTACTCTGTAGTAGGGGTCTCCCTCTTGTATCTCACACCTCCCTCGAGTGCCTCCTGTGCAGTTGTGCTCCCACTTGTAGCTGACTACCTCACTGCCCACAGGTAGTTGTTCCACATCACAAGTCAGAAGGACTCTTGTTCCCAGAGTGAAACTGTCTTTATAGCGAGTCCTCACTGCTTCAATGTCCAGTTCTCCAGTGGCATTGTATGCCCTGATCCTCACTGTAACAGCTCCATCTCCTGTGAGTCATGTGGATGTTACTCTACAATCACTTGTGTTCCCACTTCCCTCCCTCCCTCCCTAGCAATCAGTCCTATTCCCCTTCCTACCTAATTGAAGACAGGTTGTGATGAGTCCCAATAGAACCACCAGTACCTTCATTGTCAGAATTGTCACACCTTGTTTACTGAACCACTCCTCTTCTCCAGCTGTGCCCTGCGATGAAATCAGAAGTACTGTAGTACATTAAGCTATTGACCGCCAATTGGGACTCAAGAGAGCATGTTTATGTAAGTGTGCAGACCTAGGGCTTCTGCAGTTTCAGTAAACCCCAAAACATGCAGACAATGCATTTTAGCACAACTGCAGCTAGTGAAGACCACTGTTGCCATAGTTTGAATATTCCGTTTTTAAATCTGTGCATCCTTTCACTGTACTTACTGCTCAGATAAAGTGTTCATGAGCATTTCATGTGCTCATACATAAGTATATTGTGTTCCCTGTGTGTCAGTGGTGTGGTATTCTTCATGTGGACACAGTTAGACAGCCTAGTACAGTTACAGGATTATGCAGGTGTGGTGGAAGTTTATAGCTGACCAGCATATTCTGATGACAGCTGTATGCACTCAATAAACAAAGAGCATTGATGCCAATTTCAGTGGCTGTTTACGTACTGTGCAGTAGATAGAGCTTCATCAGTGCTTGTGTACGAGTGTTTAGTGTCTACCATCCCCTCTGCTTCATGATGCCCTTACGTACATTGTAGTAAGATGTTTGAACAGCGCAGAGTACAACCTGACACACACCAATGCACCTGTGGTTGTCATGCTCACCTCCTACATGTACTGTGTAGGATTTGTTGACTGCAGTGAAGCCACTGTAGTCAATCCCAATACCTCCATTTGTACTGTCCATCACCTCACTCTCTACTTATCTTATCACAGACACATTTCAAAGAGGACTCAGGATACACCACGCTACATTTACTGTGTGAATATGCACTGTACATAGTAACTTAGTGCCACAGTTCCAACTGGATTCCTTCTTGATTGATGTTATAAGGGCACCTCTGGCTAGGATCATCCTTTGGCTGACATCATTCTGTCACTGCCCTGAGGGCAGGTTTCAGTGTTAGTAGTGAAGAAGTATTTGGGGCCTTCTTTGAGGCTTCAGAGGAGCTTGTTTGTGTATGTGCACAAAGAATGGCTGGTAGTTCAATACGTCTGCACCTGTGCAGCAACCTGGAGTACATGTTAGAGTGACAGCAAATGACGAAGACTGGTGCTTCTTGTGGCTCATGAATATTTTTGCGCCATCTACTGTGTATGTACTGTGCATATGCATATTGCTTAGATGAGGTGTTGGTAAGAGGTTGGTGGTGGCTGTGGTCGCTAATGTGAGATATCCAGCTGGAAATCATGTGTCTGCTAACAATGAATAAAATTGATGACTATCAAAATGGAGGTGCATCACTTGAATTGTGCATATGCTAATTGTTGCACCACATTGCGAACTACTGTTTGGATAAGTCACTTTTCTTCTATGTACATAACAAATCTTAATCGTGACTGTGTTGAGTATGTCTACAATAAGTACTTTGTTGTGTTACCTCACACCACTCCTCAGACCCTGGTAGTGACCTATGGGAGCTGATTACTCTAGTTCTTGAGTAAATAGGAAGTTTGCCCTGCCTTCAGCCCACCTACAGTAGTGATTGTTCACAATCTTGTCACAGTGTGCATATGCAACATTGCAGCATTTACAAGGAATTTAGCCCCCCCCCCTCTAACCCCACTATTTTCTTTTTCATTGGCCACACACCCCTTTACACATAACTAAGTTTCTGATTGGCTAAACACATGTACACATAATCCTAGAATTTGATTGGTCACACACAGTTACCCATAGCTATATAAACCAGTCTCACACTGTACATTCTCAGTTTTGTACACAGCTGACGAAGGCCTTCGGGCCGAAATGTCCTGCATTCAGTTGCTGAATAATCTGCTACATATTGCCCAAAAAACTATTCGTCTACAATAAGTACTTTGTTGTGTTACCTCACACCACTCCTCAGACCCTGGTAGTGGCCTATGGGAGCTGATTACTCTGATTCTTGAGTAACTAGGATGTTTGCCCTGCCTCCAGCCCACCTACAGTAGTGATAGTTCACAATCTTGTCACAGTATGCATATGCTGCAAACTTTAATCACACAGGAACTACAAACGTACTTGAAATTTTGACCCACAAAACCAAGAAAAATATGTATTTAGTAATTTCTGCGCAGTCATCTGGTATTGCTTTCCTCCTGAAGCCAGACAGTTAAGTATCTCACTTTGTGCCATTCAGAAGGCATGCCAAATGCATGCATGCAAATGTATTATGTTCAACTTGAATTACTGACTTAATGTTCCACGATCATGCTACTGCTGCTGCTGACGATGACGATGATGATGATGATGATGATGATGAGGATGAGGAGGATGATGATGAGGATGAGGAGGATGATGATGATGATGATGATGATGATGATGATGATGATGATGATGATGATGATGATGATGATGATGATGATGATGATGATGATGATGATGATGATGATGATGATGATGATGGCGATGACCTATCAATTGTATATGTACGTACATAATTATGTATATATGATACATGATTTAATGATACGTACTTGCTGGTAGCACTACTTGCATTTTGTGTATGCTTCAAAATGCACTGCTGATTGTATCCACACTTTCTGCAACAATTAACAATCAAAACAGTACACATCATTGCACACCTCCCATCTTCAACTTCCTCCCTGCAGTACCCTCTGGTGTAAGACACTTTACTGCTTACAGTATGTACTGTCGACTGATGTTGGGTCCATTAAGTTGAATGCACCCTCACTCTATTGATGACCAAATCCTCCAGTTGAACTCAGTATGTTACAATAGTAGCTACTGTAGCTAGTGCAGTAGTGAGTTACTTGATCTCTTGCACACTAGTAGGTGTACATAAACTATACTAACACTCTTATACTGTATTTCTGCTCATTTGATCTGCTGTTAACATAATATCCCTCTCTGTGTTAATTGATCTTGATAGCTCATATGAGTCTACAGCTCAGCTCCTATGTAACAGGACTACACAGCCTTGCACGCAAGCAACCATTATATGCATAAAGTATGATTACATATAATAAGTATGTATGGTCAGTGCCTATGACGTTTATTTCACTCTCTTGCGGAGTACAGTAAATGGGATGGAGTATTGCACAGTCAATAGTTACAAAGTAATCTAATGGAGTTCTGAATTAAGCAGTTCAAAATGGCATGATAGTATGACATGCAACGTATGTGTATGCAAAATGCGAAGATGTTGTTCGCAGTGAAGTTAATTCTGATCATCACGGACAGCTACAGTAATGAGTTATTGATTTGGCGGTACATACTATTTTGTATGCATGTGGAATAATCAATCACAATATGTCAGCAGTGGTTCATGTAGAGAGCTCTCTCTGACTTCCACCTCCTCTGGAGGAGGATTCTCATCATAAGAACTAGTCTCTGATTCACTCTCATAACTCTCATCAACCTCTGGTGGTCGCAGAATCAGAATTGGGATGGGGCTCCTTCTGGGTTCCTCCTCTTCCCTGGGCCCCCTCCGGCAGCACTGAGTGTCGTTTAGCATGCTGGGGATGGCACGCATGGTTGACCAACATGACTGGGCACAGCTACGAGCTCTCTCTGGCACCGGGAAGAAATTGTAGGCATGGTAGACAAGAATGACTACAAACTGTACAAGTGCCAGGAGGATAAGGATGTTCACTCCTGCAACAGACAGCACCACAGTTTCTGTATGGGAACCAAAAGCAACCATTGCACTTGTTTGTACAATGTTGATGAGGTACATTGTCTCAAATAATGGAGCATGATAAGTGTTCAAGAACGTCTTTATCCATGTTAAACACTTCCTCTTACAAGATGGTGGGCCTTCTATATGGATGTCTTCTCTGAATTGGTTTGGATCCCTGAATGGTTTGACCAGCAACTGTACAACTAACAGTGTCCCAGCTGTGACCATAGTGCAAAATGCAGAAGTATTTGGATTGGTAGAGATGTTTATAACCACAAGGATGACTCGTACCAACAACCTCAAGCCAATCCAGAAGCCAAGAGGCCATCTGAATCCTCCATGGAGGACATCCATGAAGTGACTGAACCACAACTTGTGGAAGTATCTTCTCATCAGATCTCCAAAGAGCATTGTGAATGTGAAGGGAATCAAGTAGAGCACAGTCACTGTAATGGACAGGATGCCCAGGACAAGGTGCTGGCCACCAAAGAAGGGCAGGGAGGGTTGATACAGCCAAACTGTTTGACCTTGTGCAGTGGTTGCATTGTAAATTGTAGTGTACCTCAATGGAGTGATGACAGCATTCACAAGAGAGGTGTATGTGAGTACCATGATGGTGGCCAGTACTGGTACAGCTCTCCTGGCTATGAAGCGAGCCCTTCTGAACATCCTGTAGCCACATTTGTGAGTGACAATGATGATGACTATGAGCAAGGTGAAGAGGTAGAAGGGGAAGGCAAACTGGAGAAGAGCCTTCCAGAACTCATCCATTCCACTGTAGAAACACACTCCAGCTCCTGACTGTAGGTTGAGGACTGACAGGAGAAAGAACAGTGGACCCCAGGCACGTTCATGAAGGAAGTCTTCCATGAGTCCCATGATGTTGGTGTACAGCACCACACCCATGATGGTTCCTTGGAGGAGAGTTAAGTTGAAGAGGAACAGAATAGCGACAATGAAGACTCCTCCTAATGCATACAGTGGTAACTGAAGTAACCACACACTGGAGCACTCTTTACATTTGAAAGAACCAAACACTGAACTGTAACCTGATGGGCATTCACTGCAGAGCAGGCCTTGACGACCATTGCTACATTGCAAGCTACCATCACTGTTATTGCCCAGTGTTATACCAGATTGCAAGGCCAAGTTACAGAAGAACATGGGACAACTGGGGCTGAATACTAGATGGTCCTCTGCAATACCAATCCAGTAATGTGATTGTTTTGCCTTGTATGTAGTGGTATTTGTCCTGATGGTACAGGTGAAACGGTGCTGTCTAAGGAATGGTTTACATTCACATTGTTCGCCATTGTATTGCAATCCAGGAGAACAACCATTGAAGACTCGAACATCAATACACTTTTGAAGGACGACTTCACTGTCCAGAAGTGTTGCATTCAGTGATAGTTGATGTGTAGTACCTGGTGCTGGTATCTTTGGACCCTCCAATGTATGCACTTTGGTACATCCTTTGATATACGTTTCTAGTTTTGTCTCTGTTTCAGTTTGTGCAAGTGCTACTGTTAACTTTACGGGTATCTCATGTTGCCAATCTCCTAACACTGTCACAAATATTGGGAAGCGCTGTACAGGGTAAGTCTCTATCACCAATGTGTGATTCCTAATGCACTTGGGTTCATCATCGTCACAAAGGCAGATGGCATAGGGGAAAGAGGGTATTACATCTTCATTCATGGGCGGATACTGGTGGAAGACACTGAGGATGAGCTCTCTACTGGCTGGTATAGTGCCAGTGGATGTGTGTAGTGGGCAGTTTTGAAAGTGTCCGTTGAAAACATTGTTTCCACTGAGGGTTGCTGTGTTGCTTGACAATGCAACTGTGGTATTGTGGGTTGTTAGTCCACTTGCATTCACATACTGCCCATTATTGTTGATGAACTGAAAGAAACACCATCCTGGACAGGTCAACTTATCAACATAACAGTCCACAAATTCATTCAATGTCTGAATCCCTCTTCCCTTGTAATCAATGTATAACTCACCCAGACACAAACCACCTCCAAACATGTTGCCACTGTTTGTGGTCACATTCAGAAATGAGTGTGGTGTCAATAACAACTGAGAATCAGATGACAGATAGATTCCATCACATGTCATGTTAGTACTGATTTCATTGTATCCATGTAATTCCAGTTGGGTGTTGTTAAGCAGAAGACCAAAGCCTACTGTTGATAGTATCTGATTGTCCTGAGCCAATAATACCCGATATCCTTGTAGATTCTGTAGCACAAGCACTGTACCTTGCCGGATTCTCTTGAATGTGCTGTGCAGAATAGTCAGCAATGGAGTACGTTTGGGTTCACGGAGAGTATGCATACTGTTAGTGCTCGCAACACTGAATAAATAGTCAGGGTCCAGATAGTGTTCTGTGATTGTGCCATATCTTTCATGAAAATTTGAGTGCGAGACAACAATTTGAGGGTGCTGTGTTTCTACCTTTACTCCACTATCTTGTGACCAGCTTGGCTGAAGCTGGATGTCTATGGCTACTACCTGTTTGCCTCCTACCATGAAATCACAGTTATTTATAAGAACACGTGCTCCCAGCCATTCATCAGCTGCCTCAGGATATGTCATACTCACCATTAAGGGCATCACAAGTTTGAAACTGCATTCAGTAAAAGTAACAGCGTTTACTTCCAAAGTAAATGAACCTCTTGGATAAGTTTTGACTACCATAGATAGCTCCCTAATAGTAAAAGTGCTGTTGGAAATGGTGATCTTGATGGAGTGGTAGTGGGCTAGGTTGTCCATGGCTATATCAACCGCATTATAGTGATAGTCCGCTATTACTTGACATTGCTTAACTGTGAAAGTCAAGTTACAGCTTCCTTTGGATGCATATGGACAGGCTTTAATTGATGTATCAAACTCTGTGTCTGGGCCAAAAAAACTTTCTATTATTGTGTAATCTCCAACTGGATCTCTAATCGTCAGCCCTGTGTAATCCAGGAAGTCAACAGAGTGAAGACAAAAGTTGCTCGTTTGTTCCACATATATCAAATATTCAGTCTGCAATCTCAAGTCCTCAAAAGTGACAGCACTTGATTGCTGTACAATGATTTCTGGTCTACTATTAAAGTACCTTGATAGTAAAACACATTCCTGAGCTCCCATGGCACATTGCTCTTCTCCTTTGAACGTCACATTTCTTGCCCCTGCAACAGTCAGGCTACTACCTTCAAAGCCCAACATATGCTCACCATGTAGGAAGATCCAGGTGGTGTCAGAGAGAGAGAAGTTGACATCCTTCCTCAGTTGGTATCCAGCTAGTGTGTCGCAGTCACTGCCATTGCTGTAGTTGCTGCATTGTGTTTTGTCTGCTGCCACCCAGAACAGCTGAGGTCTGCCAGCAGAGGAGGGACCACCTTGGTTAATGAGCAGGAGAGAGGCCAACATCAGTGTAGTCACTGTTGGCAGACAAGAACTGAGAGCCATTGCCACAACCACTTGTCAGTTGAGAGCCACTGGATTGTGTAGCACTGAACACATATAATTAATTTAGATGATATCACTGGCATTGTCATATATATTGTGCTGCATTCCCTCTCCGCATATGCTACTCTGTGTTCATTGAAGGTTGCTGAAAGTGCAGTTCTTTCGATCCTATTATGCACATTCTTACTGTGACAATGGGTACGTGTACCTTTTCAGTCATCACTTTCCATCTTTGGCATTCACAACTTCAGTACACAGTACACAATAGTTGAACATTTAATTTGGGAATGAAATGAGGTATAACACAGTTGAAGCTCATACATGCATTGTTTCATAGTCCAATGTACTACTTGACCTTGCTGATTAATTGCATGGGTTATATAAAGAGCTTGCAATTCAAGAGTACTTGCCTTGGTGAATTACAATACCATTCCAAGACCACCACTAATACACAGTGTAATTTTCACACATGTCTACTAGCTTTTGCCACTTGTATCCACATCGCTGAACTCAAGTGTGCCAGCTCCAAATCACTAACAGAGTAAGTTGCAGAAGATAATGACTATATAGTACGGGTGCAAGTGGAATATTTTCTACCACAGTAGATGGCATATATAAAGAGGTGCAGATGCTGAAATGAATCAAGCTGGAGTGAGAGGCAGAAACTTGCAGTATATAACAATAAGGAAGTATGTAACACTGTATACACAGCTGTACCTAATAGTATTCAGGTTGTACTGTAAAGCTACACATGCACATCCATGTTGTATCATGTCCTCACAGATTTAAACAGGTGAGTTGGTGGCTGAGCACCATCGAAGGAAGGGTGAGACTATTAGCTCAGGAGCTGCACAAATTGCTCTTGTGTTGTGTGTGGTGTGCTAGTCTATAGGAATAATGCGTTTATACATGAGCAGTACTTACTGTACCATGGCCTAGAGAGGCCCTTATGGTTCATTCCATGCACTCGCACTCAGAACATTCTCCATGCTCTATTAACTTTGATTTAGCACCACTTACCCTCCAAACTGATGCTGAACCAATCTTAATGGAGAACAGTGAAGCAGTATGCTACTCTATGCATGCGTTCAACTATCAGAATCATAACCTGTAGCGTTGTACGTATGTCATGAGCTCCAGCCTTTGATCTGTGATCACATCTGAAGTCATTTCATTGACCTCTATGGAGCCAAACTGAGCAGGTTCAGTGTGCTCCTCCTTCACTTTCATATCCATGGAAACTGATAATCAATGTACATACATTGCATGATTACTAGTGCCCTTGGAAAAGTGTTGCATTCCCACACTGACTCTTGATATGCTATTTCAATTTGCCACTTAAGTTTCAAATTGCAATTAATGGCAAGAAGGGTGCACTCTGCACAATCTGCTAAGATCATTGGTACAGTGTATAATAGCAAGTCCATAAAGGATGACAACTTGTGGTTGAATTTTTTATGGTTGTGTCTTAGCCTTGCATTCTCACTCCAACCCATTATGTGTACAGTGCTGGTCATGATATTGTTGCTGTCTTCTTACAACTCTAATCCACAATTTTATAGAGTGTGTCAACAGTAAGAGCCCTGCCATCTCCTTCACTCTCCTGCTCAGTCTCACTGACAGTGACTGTCATTGGCTCATACATGACATCAGATTCTACTGTTTCATCATACGCTTCTTCCTTCTCCATACCAATACTCTCAACCACTCCTTCCCCTTCATCTCTCAGCATAACTATCTCTTTCATTGGCATGGAGTACAGATCACCTCTGTCTGCTGCGGCAGCCCCACCTTCTCTCTCTTTCTTGGTCCCCTTCTTCTTGCTCTTGTCCACAACAGCATACAGTTCATCTATGTTGGCTGCACTGGATGGAGTAGTAGACACCTTTGGGGCAAGTTTCTCTGTGTATTTGATCCTCACTATTAGAATCACGATCAGAATCTCTATTTGGATCAAAATCACCACGTACAAAGTCCTTTATATCACCTAAACCACCATCCCCAAAATCAACATCTTCTTTATTCTCCATTTCTTTCTTCGTCACAATTGTATTGTTGCAGTACAGATTTTCACCCTCCTTATTATTAGCAGCCTTCCTCATGAACACCACTGCTACAATGATTAGGCCCACCAAGATCACTAACACAATGAGGAGGAACACACCTATACCAACACCCACTCCAAAGAATGTGCCAAATTGGATTGACTGGTCTACCACAGCTGCAAAGAAGGAGACATGAGATAGCTTGAGTCCAAGGTTATGGCTACATTCTAGTATAAGAATGACTACACATCACTGTGCACTCCCACCTTCCTCCCTGCACTGCCCATCTGATGTGAGACACTTCAAATTTGCTGTTGGAGTTGGAATTCCGGTTCCTCTTCTACCTGCATACAGTTATTGACGTAAACATTACTGTTTTTGCTGTTGGTTCATCTATTGCACATGGCCATGCAGTCTTTGATGTGATTTAGGCAATCTTGTATCTTTGTACTTTTGTACTTTGTTATCTGACAGTATGATGCAGTCATGGCAATGGTTTAGTGAGTGATATCAGCATTGTATATGTTACAAATCTGTCACTGCAAATCTGTTAACCTGCATGTTTTTGCATGAATAACAATGCTGACCACACCCACATCACCCATTTCCGCAACAATAGTCAGAAACACTACACATCGTTGTGCACCTCCCACCTTCCTCCCTGCACTGCCCATCTGGTGTTAGACACTTCACTGCTGGCTGGTGACTGATGTTGGCTCCACTAACTGACCACACCTTCACTTTGTAGAGCTGGCCTACTACAAAACAGGATTGACTTGTTGCTACTCGTCCACTTCCTCCATTAGCACTGACACTCATGTATTTCACTACAAATGTGATGTTTCGTACACTACACTCAAACTGTACAATATATCTCTCCACTTGGCTGCCATCTGGTGATGTAAATGTCCACATAGTAGAGTTCTGGTCATGTACAGTGGGTGTTGGTAGAGGGACTGGGAGGAGGGAATATTATACAATGAACAGAGCAGTGAATTCATTATAAGCTGAGTTTGTACACATTCTATCAGTGTGTTGTATGCTCTTAGTTTGACATATGGGTCAGTACTTTACCTGAATTTCTTAAGAAAATTGAGAAGATTTCTGTTTGTCTTGCGAAACAGTAGAAGAGACCATTTGAATGGTGGATAGCAATATCTAACCAAATTGTGACAGAGTTAGGAGTATTAGTTGAAGGCGTTATGAGGTTACTGCTTCCTGTTAGTATATTCTTCTTCCAAAACTGTGGCTTGATGCTCAGTCTCCCACTGCTGCATGTTATCCACTGTTGACCATTCCTCCCTGTTACCTGTTGTACATCAGTGATGAGGGAGTTCTCAGGGAGGAGGGAGATGGGGGTGTATAAGAAGGGAGCAGTGTTACCTATAATATTATAGAGATGGATGTAATTAAGTGGCACAGTGACAGTGTCCATGGGCAATTACAGTGTGTGCACTAACCAGCCACAGTGATCAGAGGTGTAAACCGTCTTGCCAGTGGTACATTGCTGTAACTCACAGAACACCAGTACCTCCCTCCATGATCATAGGAAGTGACATCAACCAAAAGGGTGTCATTCACCACTCTGTAGTAGGGGTCTCCCTCTTGTATCTCACACCTCCCTTGAGTGCCTCCTGTGCAGTTGTGTTCCCACTTGTAGCTGACTACCTCACTGCCCACAGGTAGTTGTTCCACATCACAAGCTAGAAGAACTCTTGTTCCCAGAGTGAAACTGTCTTTATAGGTAGTCCTCACTACTTCAATGTCCAGTTCTCCAGTGGCATTGTATGCCCTGATCCTCACTGTAACAGCTCCATCTCCTGTGAGTCATGTGGATGGTACCCCACAATCACTTGTGTTCCCAGCTCCCTCCCTCCCTAGCAATCAGTCCTAGTTCCCCTCCTACCTGATTGAAGCATGGCTGTGATGAGTCCCAATAGAACCACCAGTACCTTCATTGTCAGAGCTGTCACACCTTGTCCACTGAACCACTCCTCTCCTTCATACAGCTATGCTCTGTGGTGATAAGTACACATAGTGCTGTCAGTTTAATGGCTTTGGGAGGGTTTGTTCATGTGTGTATGTGGCTTCTGTGATTTAGTAACCGCACATGTGTGTCTGCAGCTGGTGAAGACCACTAGATCTTCTTAAACATGGTTCTTACATTTTCCACAGCATCTACTATGATAATGTTAATTTCTCAGGTGAAGTGTTGATGGGGAAGTGATGGCACAGAATATGTGTGACTCCTGCATGTGTATGTAGTTTACAGCTATGGGTGATGACAGAGCCAGTCACTTTTCTTAGCAGCTTTGTACAGTCGCAGGTTAGCAGATGTGATGCAAATGCGTTAGCTGACTCTCAATCAAATGCAGAAACCTGGAGAACTTAGTGAACTAAGACCACAAAGGCCATTTGACTGTTTATACTGTGTAGAAAATGATGCTTCAGTACATTTGTATGAGTACTTAGTGTCAACACTATGTGCCCTCCGATAGCTCATGCTCTAACTCAATTGTACGTATGTGTCATTCATAAGGTGCTTCAACAGCACAATACGCGTGTAGAACCTGGTTCTCCAATTCTGTGCACCCCTACATCTGTTGTTGCCATGCTCTCCTCCTCAATGTACTGTGTAGGGTGCTGTTGATTGCAGTGAAGCCACTAACCTCATCACCACCAACAAGGGCTTGTAAGTGGGTGTGGCCTCAAGGGTTGGGACTGCAGTGGTAAACATATCTTCACTTGTAGGAGTGCGCATGAGACACTATGAGTGCAGTGGATACTTGTGTACTCTACAGTAGTGTAACAACCTTGTGGTGCACTGAATACCTATTGCACTGTCAAACTGCATAGTAACCTTGGGAAATACACATATTGTAAATGACGGAAATTCATGACTATCTCTGAGAAAATGACTGGCAGTGTAGAAGCATGAGTATGACTCAAAATCACACATTATTCAAATCACACTACTTACATACATGTATAACATATACTGCATCATTTCCTGTACATGCATCATATTCTGTACAGTCAAATAATTAGCAAGTATGGCTTACAGTTCTAGTACGTACATTTGAAGCACCGACGGATGCTCTGGATACATTATGCAGCATATGTAAACAAGTTTTAAGGGAAGTCACTGTTTCTTCTTATGACTCTTATGCACGACTGCATAAAGCATATCCACATTCAGAACCTAGCTCCCTCCTTCACTCCACTGACCAGACTCACTGTCAGCCATTGGCTCATACTTGAGCCCTACTATGTCATCATTCTCTTCTCCCTTCTCCACACCAACACTCTCAACTGCTTCCTGCTCTCCATTTGTCAGCATAACTGTCTTCTTCATTGGCATAGAGTACAGATCATCTTTGTCTGCTGTGGTAGTCCCACCTGCTCTCTCCTTCTTACGTACAGTTCCTCTATGTTGGCTGCACTGGCTGGAGTAGTAGACAGCTCTGGGGCAGGATTCTCTGTAGTTTTGATCTGTACCTTACTATCATTATCCTCATGAGGATCAAAGCCATTAATTAATGAGCCATTTTCTTCACACTTGCCATTGTCTGCATCTTCATAAACTGTGCCTACACCTTCCTCTCTCATCTCAGTCTCTTGCTTTATTACTACTGTATTCTTGTAGCATGGATTAATTATCATCAGACTTCATGTCACCCTTCTGCTGATAAACAGCTATCCTATTCACCACCACTACTACCATGACTAGGCCCGCCAGGACCACCAAGGAGGAGGAACACACCCACATGTACACCAACCATCACTCCAATGTATGTAGCAGCTTTTGCCTGGTTATACCTACAGGGAGTGGAGACATTCAAACATTGAGGAGACAAGAGTATAAATGAAAACGAAGTCAGTGGTACAAGGAGCATGCACTCATACTGTACATACATATACATATCTGTATTTATGCAGAGTACAGTATAGTAAATACACAGAATGATTGTCAGTTGTATACTAAGTATGTTCTTTGTTTCATTACATGTATCATTATTCCAAAACCAATAAAAATGCATACCATAGACTGCATGTTTCTGTACTGGAAATTGCTGGTCCACTTGATGTGGAGGTTGACGTGTCACTTCTTCTTGATGTGGTAGCCATTGTTGCTGGGGTTAGTCCTCGATCCTCTATTACCTGCAGTTGATGGCATAAGCATCATTGGATTTGTTGTTGGTTCATCTAGTGCACGTGGCCGTGCAATCATTGCAATCAGTAAGACAGTGAACTTAATATTTCACTTTAAAGACAGTGCTGCCCACACCCACGTGCACATTACCCATGTATTTCTTCAACAATAGTCAGAAACACTACACATCATTGTGCACCTCCCACCTTCCTCCCTGCACTGCCCATCTGGTGTAAGACACTTCACTGCTGGCTGGTGACTGATGTTGGCTCCACTAACTGACCACTACTTCCATGACTAGGCCCCCCAAAATCACCATCACAAGGAGGAGGAACACACCCACACCAACTCCAACTCCAATATAAGTTGTCCGGTTACCTACAGGGAGTGGAGGCAAGAAGCATTTAGGCAACTGCGAATGCACATATTGCAACAGGTGGCATTTCAATGTTATACACAGAAGGGTCTTCAGTTACTACAAGTCTTATCATCATTCAAGTCCATAAATAACCGGTGGTATTCATGTCTATGGAAATACATACCATTGGACAACATGTTATCCTTACTGGAATGTGATGGTCCAATTGGCATGTCACTTCTTTCTCTGCCACCTACAGTTATTGGTGTAAATAACACTAAATTTGTTGTTGGTCCATCTGGTGCACATGACCATACAATCATGGCCATCAGAAACTCTGCAAACTTGATACTTCACTTACTTCACTTACAGGACAATGTTGTCCACCCCACATCACCCATTTCCACAACAATAGTCAGAAACACTCTCCTCCAACAGCTCCATCTCCTGTGAGTCATGTGGATGGTACCCCACAATCACTTGTGTCCCCAGCTTTCTCCCTCCCTCCTCCCTAGCATATCAGTCCTAGTCCCCCTCCTACCTAATTGAAGAGTGGATGTGATGAGAACTATCAGTGCCTTCATTGTCAGAACTGTCACACCTTGTCACCTCAACACTCCTCTACTTCAGCTGATCCCTGGTCAGATGTAGTGCTGTAGGATTGAGGGCTGCCTTTATGGCTTCAGGAGTGTTTGTTGTTGTTGTGTGCAAATGGCTGCTGCAGTTTCAACAAACCAAAGTGGACAATACATAATGATGAGACCGCAGCTAGTAAAGACCACTGGCGACATTTTCTGAATATTTTGTGCATGTTATTGCATCATTTTCTGTACTTATTGTTCTGATGAAATGTTCATGAGAGTTGCGTTTGCTCATATGGAACCATGTGATTCCTGTGTGTCTGTGGTGCAGCAGTCTTCACGATGGCACAGTTGGTAACCGTGTTTGGCAGCCTAGCAAATCACATGTTAAGCAGGTACAGTCGAAATATAACTGACTGTGAACCAAAATCTGATGACACTTGTATGCACTCAATGAACAACTATCATTGATACCAATTTCAGTGGCTGCTTACTGTGCAGTATATAGAGCTTCAGTGCTTGTGTACAAGTGTTCAGTGCCTGCCAATCCCCTCTGATACATGATGTCCTTACTTATCAAAGTGTTTGGACAGCACACAGTGTACAACATGTCAGTTTCATGCTTCTCCCATGCCATGCACCACTACACCTGTGGCTGTCATGCTCACCTCCTACATGTACTGTGTAGGGTTTGTTGATTTGCATTTAAGCCATTGTGAAGTCCTATTACCTCCACTTGTACTGTCCATTTCATCTCACTCTCTGCTTATTACAGACCCATTTCAAAGAGGACTCATTAATGGACACCTCATGCTACATTTACTGTGTGTATATGCACTCTATAATAGTTCTTTGTGCCAAAGTTGTGACTGGATTCTTTATTGATGTTCAAGGCACCTGGGGCTAGGGTAATTCTATATATAGCTGACAGCATACTGTCACTGTCCTGTGGGAAGGCTAGAAGCAGTGAACCAAGTACTTGGGGCCTCATTTGGGTTTCTGGGAAGCTTGTTTATGTAATTGAGCAAATGGCTATACCGTATAGCGGGAAAATTTCGCGGAAGAAAATGTCGCGATTTTGTTCAAAACTAAACTTTTCGCGGTTTTACTTTTGCGATTTCCAACCTCCAAAAGATCTCCTTGGAAGGCAAAATACTTAGTTGAAAGGAATTTTTGGGGACAGAACAGTAGCATAGCACTTAAACGGCTAAATCCACTTCTGCGCTTGGTGGCGGCCATCTTATTATGACGTTTGCATAAAATTATAATCATGAGTGGAGAAAATTCGCGAAGGAAAATTTCGCGAATTTGGTCAAATCGCGAACATTAATCGCGAAATTTTCCCGCTATACGCTTTCTGGGAAGCTTGTTTATGTAATTGAGCAAATGGCTATAGTTCACAAACACTCTAGAGTACATGTAAGTGTGACTGGTAATAATGAAGACCATTGGTACTTCTTGTGTGTCTTAAATATTTGCAGCATCTACTGTGCATGTATTGTATTTATTCCTGAGATGAAGCATTGATGAGAGCTACGTAGGCTGATGGTGCATGTACTCACTAATGTGTGATGCCCATTGTGGGCATTCATATTAGCTGGAAATCATGTGATGCGTAGAAAATGTGTAGAGTATGTCAACAATTAGAACCTTGCTATATCACCTCACACCACTGCTCAGACTCACTGTCTGCTATCAGCTCATATTTGAGACCTACAGTACTGTGCACTCTTTCACTCCTCTGCCACACTCTATCACTCTCCTTAGTCTTCTCTGTTATATATGTGCATCACAACCATTGATCAGAAAATATGCGATTGTCTTCATTCTTGCCATTGCCTACAACTTCATAGTCAGGCCCACCAAGATCACAATAAGGAGGAGGGATCCATGTACATGCACCAACCACCACTGTAAATTTAATGTGCCAATTGCTGATTGGGGAGGAAAGGAAAGACCCTGCGCTGTCCATCTGGTGTAAGACAGTTCACTTCTGGCTGTCAACTAACATTTGGTCTATACTAAGTCAAATACACCTTCCCTGCATATCATGCTGACCAAATCATCCAGTTCAATAAGTTACCATAGTAGCTACTGTAGCTAGTACATTAGTAGGTTACTTGTTCTCATGCATGCATTTGCAGGTTGAAAGTTGAATTATTGACCATGAATATGGCATATGATTAGGAATTACTAAGCAAAAACTTTATGAATAACTCACGCTGTTTTCTGCTCAGTTGCTCTGCTGTTAACATAATGTCCCTCTCTGTGTTAATTGGTCTTGACAGCTCATATGAGTCTACAGCTCAGCTCCCATATAATAGGACCACACAGCCTTGCATGCAGTATCAGTATCCATTATAATATTATACTTAATTATTGGGATGTCTTTCAGAGCAATTGACAGTATGCTTATGTATGGCCAGTGCCTATGACATACACCTTATGTTTCACTCCTTTGTGGAGTACAGTAAATGGAATGGACTATTGCACAGTCAATAGTTACAAAGTAATTTAATGGTGTTCTGAATACACAGCATGCCAAGCAGTTCAAAATAACATAATAGTATGACATGCAACATATGTGTATGCAAAATGCAAAGGTCTTGTTCACAGTGAAAATAACTCTGATCATCATGGACAGCTAATGAGTTATTGATGTGGTGGTACATACTATTTTGTATGCATGTGACATAATTAGTCTCAATATGTCAACAGCAGCTCCTGCAGGGAGCTCTCTCTGACTTCCACCTCTTCTGGAGGAGGATGCTCATCATAAGAACTGGTCTCTGATTCACTCTCATAGATCTCATCAATCTCTGGTGGACGTAGGATCAAAATTGGAATGGGGCTCCTTCTGGGTTCCTCCTCCTCCCTGGGCCCCCTCCGGCAGCACTGGGTGTCCTTTAGCATGCTGGGGATGGCACGCATGGTTGACCAACATGACTGGGCACAGCTACGAGCTCTCTCTGGTACAGGGAAGAAGTTGTAGGCATGGTAGACAAGGATGACTGCAAACTGCACAAGTGCCATGATAAAAAAGATGTTCACTCCTGCAGCAGAGAGCACCACAGTTTCTGAATGGGAACCAAAGGCAATCATTGCACTTGTCAGAACAATGTTGAACAAGTACAGTGTGTCAAGTAATGGAGCATGATACGTGTTGAAGAACTTCTTTATCCTTGTCAAACACAGCCTTTTACAAGATGGTGGGCCTTCAATATGGACGTCTTCTCTGAATTGGTCTGGATCCCTGAATGGTTTAACTAGCAACTGTGCAACTAACAGTGTCCCAGCTGTGACCATAGTGCAAAATGCAGAAGTATTTGGATTGGTAGAGATGTTTATAGCCACAAGGATGACTCGTACCAGCAATCTCAAGCCTATCCAGAAACCAAGAGGCCATCTGAATCCTCCATGGAGGACATCCATGAAGTGACTGAACCACAACTTGTGGAAGTACCTTCTCATCAGGTCTCCAAAGAGCATTATGAATGTGAAGGGAATCAGGTAGAGCACAGTCACTGCAGTGGACAGGATGCCCAGGACAAGGTGCTGGCCACCAAAGAAGGGCAGGGAGGGTTGACACAGCCAAACTATTTGACCTTGTGCAGTATCTGCATTGTAAATTGTAGTGTACCTCAGTGGAGTGATGACAGCATTCACAAGAGAGGTGTATGTGAGTACCATGATGGTGGCCAGTACTGGTACAGCTCTCCTGGCTATGAAGCGAGCCTTTCTGAACATCCTGTAGCCACACTTGTGAGTGACAATGATGATGACTATGAGCAAGGTGAAGATGTAGAAGGGAAAGGCAAACTGGAGAAGAGCCTTCCAGAACTCATTCATCCCATTGTAGAAACACACTCCAGCACCTGATTGTAGGTTGAGGACTGACAGGAGAAAGAACAGTGGACCCCAGGCATGTTTTTGAAGGAAGTCTCTCATGAGTCCCATGATGTTGGTGTACAACACCACACCCATGATGGTTCCTTGGAGGAGAGTTAAGTTGAAGAGGAACAGAAGAGCAACAATGAAGATCCCTCCCAATGCATACAGTGGTAACTGAAGTAACCACACACTGGAGCACTCTTTGCATGTGAAAGAGCCAAACACTGAACTGTAACCTGATGGGCATTCACTGCAGAGCAGTCCTTGACGGCCATTGATGCATTGCAAGGTATTGTCAATGCTATTGTCTAGTGTCAAACCTGACTGCAGGACTGAGTTGCAGAAGAAAATGGGACAATTGGGGCTGAGTAATACATGAGTATCTACAATATCCATCCAATAATGTGATTGTTCTGCCTTGTATGTTGTTGTATTGGACATGATATTGATGGTACAGGTGAAATGGTGTTGTTCAAGGAATATGTTGCATACACATTGTTTGTCACTATATTGCAAACCTGGAGAACAACCATTAAAGACTTGAACAGACATAAACCTTTGAAAGATATCTTTTCCACTGTCTATGAGTGATGCCTGTAGTGTTAGTTTATGCCTACTGCCAGGTGCTGGTCCATTGGGGTGCTCCAGTGTGTGCACTTTGGTGCAGCCTTTTAAGTACAGCGTTGTTTCTGTTGCTGTTTGTGTGTGTGGTACTGATAGCTTTGCTGGTATCTCATGCTGCCCGTCTCCGATTGTTGTCTGTGTATGTGTTACAGTTAATCTCACTGGTATCTCAACCTGCCAATCTCCTAACACTGTCACAAATATTGGGTACTCCTTTACTGGGTAGGTCTCAATCATTAATGTGTGGCTCCCAATGCAGTTGAGCTCATCACCATCACAGAGGCAAATGGCATATGGAAAAGAATGTATTACTTCTTCATTCATGGGCAGATTCTGGTGGAAGACATTGAGGATGAGCTCTCTACTGGCTTGTATAGTGCCATTGGATGTGTGTAGAGTGCAGTTTTGAAAGTGTCCATTGAAAACTTTGTTTCCACTGAGGGTTGCCGTGTTGCTTGACAATGCAACTGTGGTATTGTGGGTTGTTAGTTCACTTGCATTCACATACTGCCCATCATTGTTAATGAACTGAAAGAAACACCATCCTGGACAGGTCAGCTTATCAACATAACAGTCCACAAATTCATTCAGTGTCTGCATCCCTCTTCCCTTGTAATCATTGTACAACCCACCCAGACACAAACCACCTCCAAACATATTATCACTGTTTGTGGTCACATTCAGAAATGAGTGTGGTGTCAATAACAACTGAGAATCAGATGACAGATAGATTCCATCGCATGTCATGTTAGTACTGATTTCATTGTATCCATGTAATTCCAGTTGGGTGTTGTCAAGCAGAAGATCAAAACCTTCTATTGATAGTATCTGATTCCCCTGAGCCAATAATACCCGATATCCTTGTAGATTCTGTAGTCCAAGCACGTTGCCTTTGCTGATTCTCGTAAATGTGCTGTGCAATATAGTCAGCAATGGTGTACATTTGGGTTCAGGGAGAGTATGCTTACTGTGAGCGATCTCGACACTGAATAAATGCGGGTACACAATGCGATCTGTGATATTGCCATATCTTTCATGAAAATTTGAGTGTGAGATGACAATTTCAGGGTGCTGTGTTTCTCCCTTTACTCCACTATCTTGTGACCAGCTTGGCCCGAGCAGGATGTCTACTACCCTTTTCTCTCTTACCATGAAATCACAGTTATGTATAAGAACACGTGCTCCCAGCCATTCATCAGCTGCCTCAGGATATGTCATAGTCACCATTAAGGGCATCATAAGTGTGAAACTGCATTCAGTAAAGGTAACATCATTAACTTCCAAAGTAAATGAACTTATTGGATAATTTGCGACTTCCAGAGCTAGCTCATGATTAGTAAATGTGCTGTTGGAAATGGTGATCTTGATGGAGTGGTAGTGGGCTAGGTTGTCCATGTCCATGGCCATGACATATCGAGAGTCCAAATATAGTTGACATTGCTTAACTGTGAAAGTTAAATTACAGCTTACTTTGGATGCATATGGACAGGCTTTAATTGATGTATAAAACTTCGTGTCTGGGTCAAAAGAACTTTCAGTTATTGTGTAATCTCCAACTGGATCTCTAAGATTCAATCCTGCGTAGTCCAGGAAGTTAACATTATGAAGACAAAAGTTGTTTGTTTGTTGCACCTCCATTATAACAGTCTGCAATCTCAAGTCCTCAAATGTGACAGCACTTGATCGCTTTATAATGATTTCTAATTTACCGGGGTAAAATGATACTATAGAACATTTCTGAGCCCCCATAGCACATTTCTCTTCTCCTTTGAGTGTCACATTTCTTGCTCCCATAATTTTCAGGCTACTTTCTTCAAAGCCCCACTCGTGCTCACCATGTAGGAAGACCCAGGTGGTGTCAGAGAGGGAGAAGTTGACATCCTTCCTCCGTACATATTCTTTTAGTGTGTTGCAGTCACTGTAATTGCTGTAGTTTCTGCATTGTGCTTTGTCTGCTGCCACCCAGAACAACTGAGGTCTGCCAGCAGAGGAGGAACCACCTTGGTTAATGAGCAGGAGAAAGGCCACCATCAGTGTAGTCACTGTTGGCAGACAAGAATCGAGAGCCATTGCTATACAACTGCTTTCCAATTGAGAGGCAGTGTACTGTGCAGACACAGATAAAGTTTCCTTTAATTTATATACTGTACTATTGCTGAATCAATATTGTATATTGTGCACATATAGTGCAAGATGTACAATAGTGCATGTGGTGTACAATAGTGCATGTGGTGTACAATAGTGCATGTGGTGCTCTATGTGCATTGAATGGTTGCTGAAATTGCAGCTCCTTCAATTCTATTGTGCTCTTTCTTATTGTGACAATGGATAAGGCTACCTTTCCTTTCACTTCAGTCATCATCAGTTTCCATCTTTCAATTGTACGGGCAGTGGTTTTGTTTTCATGACTTCAGTACACAGTACACAACAGCTCAGCATGTGAGAAACACATGCTAAATAATTTGACATTCAGTGTCACAGTGTGGTCTTACTACAGTACATGAAGAGATTGCAGGTCAAGGTACTATACATATACTTCAAATGCATACAATATGCACTACACTACATACAAATGTGACCATGCACTCACATACTACCATGATCACCACCACACAGTGCAGGTTGCAACAGGTATCTACACACTCAACCATAACTTGTCTGCATCAGTAAATTTGATTCGCTGTGTCATTTGCTAATTGAAAGCAGCATCAATGGAAGGTGTAGGAGTTGGTTACCTCCACTTGGAGCTACGTATGAACACACACATGCACATGCATACAATACCCATCATTATTTTGCAAAATAAATGTCAGAACTCAGCCGCAAATGTTTGGCCTTGCTGGAACTCATGACTGTCTTGCAATTGCGTAGCTAAAGGCCTCTAGGTGAGTGGCAGCATCCAGTAGCTACATGCAGTATGGATCTCAGCTGTGCAAGCAGTCACACACTCCACAGTGTCTAAGATTCTTGAAGTGCATGGAGGAACTGGATGCCATACTGCAAGTTGAAGTTGAGCTGCTAATGTATTCAGGCATGTACGTACTGCGGAGACATGTACTGTGAGCATGCAATAGTGAGCCACTAACAAGCATCCCTTACTCATGTGATGATTTAACACAACTGATCAGTTGGGATTGCATGTGGGCTGGTGGAGAGGGTAACTGTAGCTAATGGACCGAGGCACGCATGTAGGTAGAGAGAGCAGTGAAGCAGTACAGCTTTGTGCAATTGGTACAGTCAAATCGGAAGGACATCCTGTGATATGACCACTGTGACATTACCATATTTGATGCTTGCATAGACACCTGCGTGTATTTACCATGCTGAACAGTGTCAGATTGGGACTCCTCCTTTGCTTTCATTTCAATTGAACCCAATGGGCTGTATTGATGGTGCCCCTTTTCATTACTTGGCACTCTTGCACACAACTCCCCAGTGTCACTAATGCCTGCTGAATGTCATATTTTAAATTGCTTGCCTCTTGGTCCCATTTGATCCTCCGGGCCATCTAATCATGCAGCATCAATCATTTATGCTATAGTCTGGTGTAGTGCATTTTTGGTAGCTTCAACTTCCATTTCTCTGTTTTTTTGTGGATTGTGTTAAGAGTGGCTTCTTGATCTATCTAGTCTCTCTCACCTCCTCATTACAATGATGATCAAGATATTCAGTCTATCTTGCCCCTGCTATGTGTAATCTTTAATGGAGAGCAATTGTCTATCTCATTCTCTATAATAGCACTATTCTGCATGGAAGGTGCTTGGGTATGTGTATGCACACATTGTGTGTCTGTGTGCATAGATGTACAGTATGTGTCTGGAACTGTACACATGTATGTATGGTAAGTTTGGAACACAAACCGTAATACCACAGAATGAGTGCGTATACATAACTCTTATGCAGGTCCAGCCTTAAGGGAGCTAGTGGGTCCTCTACAGGAATCGCAGCAAACACTGAAATTGCTGAAATTTATTATGCCTTACACAGTCCCACTCTAGGATGGACAAGCAGCAGTCACTACAGTAGCCACATACGTATACTGTACATGACTCACTCTCTGCATGCCTGTACCTAGAGGCAGTACTGTAACTCACTGCTACATCCATGTTGTACACACAATTCAACGTCCTCTTTGATTTAACAGATGCATTAGCAACTGAGCACTGCTGGAGGAGTGTTGAGACAGGTCAAGAGGTGTGTGGCACGGACAGCATTGGTTTAGCTCAGGAACTGCAAGAATTGGCTTGACTGTTGGTTGGTAGCCAACAGATGATTCCTTATAATTGATTCAGTACAGCTATTGGCTTATGGAGCTCCATGCACTCATGCACAGCAAGCCCTACATGATCCAGCAACACTGCATGGTTCAGTATCACTTGGGCTGACTGCCTGATACTTGTGTGTGTAGCTGGAGGCAAATAGCAGAGTGGGCAAAGTCCATTGCTGTGGCCCCATGTTTCACAGCATCACAAAGAAAGAAGTACTGGAAGCCATGCTGCAAGTAAGGAAGTTTTGGATTTAACTCTAAATGTATGATTTACGCATTCAATGTGCGGAGACACAGGATGATAAGATTGCATTAATGCATGGTTTCCTCATCCTCATTTCTGCCCTTAACGTTATTATATATCATTAAGAACAGACAGCAGTTTAGATTAAGAGCAGTTAAGCATTAAGCATTAAGAGCAGTTATCATATAATATTAATGACTGTTTTCGTTGTGTGCTTTTGTGCATGCAACTGTGATTTCTCACTAACACCTAATACTACACCACAAACGTACTGTAGCTATGTCAATTCAATTTGCCACTTTGCAAGTATATATGTGGTAGAGCAAGACAGGAGCACATAAGATTATTTTTACAATAATATATTGCAAGTTTATGTTGGTGATACCTTGTGCTTCAGTTCCTACAACGTCTTGTCTTATCACTCTAACAATTAATTGAATTACGTAGCTATTTATCCCTTCCTCATAACATTACTGGTCCTGATACTGATGTGACAACTTGTGGTGTAATCCAACAAGATTTGAAATGTAGAATTATAATATGCATACTAATAATGCAGTTTATATGGAACCTCATGCAATCCTTGCATGTGATATGAGCATGCATTGCCAGAGAGCACACCAGAAGTGCACATGAACACATTCCCTGTGCAGCAGTGGAAACTGCATGCATGGATGTAGAGAGCAATAGACCTTTGACCAAGCTGCATCTGACTGTGCTGCACCAAATCATTGGAATGAGTGTAGATATACATAAGATTAGTACTGACCCAGTTGTAGTAGCAGTAATTAATGTTTACTGCAAGTGCATTCCATCATGTAAACACAGGTTCAGATTTGGTGACCTGCACTGTTACGACAGGGACTCAGTCTAATGGACTCACATCCATTGCGTCAGCTTTAATCTGGTCACACTGATAGCTTCAACGGATCTGAGATGTTGCTATATGAGGAGGTTGTAGAAGCAAACCATTGCTTGTTATGTACGCAGTTCTTGTTCTCTCACAGTGTTAACATTACTCATGAGTTTGTTCAGCAGCTTGCAGACAGATGTAATGGATTCATGTGATTTCACTGAATCTATCTGCCTGGTTACATGTATGTATCATGTAGTTTTATACACATAATATCATTCTCTTCATACCATTGTGTCAGGCTAGTAAGGAAGGATGTATACCACTACTGTATGTCTATCATTTGTAAGTGTTATGCAAGTAACAGTACAATGAACTAAATAAATCTAAAGTAAATAATATAATCTAAATAATGCCTGAGGGATTTGGAGGCACTCATAAGCATGTGCTTGGTATGCTGACAAAGTACACAAGATTCTAAGACTGTTAATACAGACAGATTTCTAATTTGGCCTCTGTCCTTGTTCAAGGAACTGCACAAGTGCTGATATAAATCCTCATAACATAACACATCAGGACATTTGTACAGATACATGGTGTGGTATCAATTGCAATATAAACGGGTGTGCATGGTCATGCAACTTGGTGGACATGTCCATGTGGCCCATTGGTCTATGCCATTAGCACCATTTCTCAATTAGCCATAGAAAGCCGGAGATACATAATGCCACCCAATTAGCAGGAATAATGGCTGGAGGGTTTGGAGGCCCTCGTGAGCATGTGCTAGATATGCCTCAGATGATAAAGTATGGGAGATTTTAAGACTTTTAAATTACTAGACTTAAATTATTAGGTAGAATGTTAAATTAGGCCTTCATACTAGTACAAAGAGAATTCGCCCACTATGACCTTAACTGCTATTATTGTGTCTTCTACCTCTCAACAGGTTATCCCCAGGGCTATTCTCCACAGGTATGTGGCTTTGACACTGATCACATGGAGTAAGTGAGGTTTATAGAGCACTTGTCATGCTGTCATGATCTGGACTGACTCTATTCTTTTCTTCTCCTCCTTCCAGACTGCCACCACCACCACAGTGATTGCTACCCAGCCCACCCCCACCACCACTTATGTGCAGCCTTCAAGTCACCGTGCCAATGAAACACTTCCTCCTCTGATCTTCACCCTCAGCCTCCTCTTTGTGTGCTTGATCTGTGGTAACGTTGCCATCATTGTCTGCATTATTCCAGCTCTGATTTGTGCCATTGTTGTGAGTGTAGATCTAATGTGCTCATCAGGGAAGGAAGGGGGGGAGGGGTGGCCCATTACTACTGCCACTGAATGCCAAGCACTCCATAAATTTCTTGCTCTGCATATATACAATAAGATGAATGCACTTGTAGGTTACTACTCTTGTTTGTGTACGTGTGTTTGTGTGCATGTGTGTGGGGGGAGGGGGCTATGCACAACACATTCATTATATCCTCTTGTGTTCTGCTTTACAGGGGCAGTCCACCACTGTCAATGAACAGACTGCAAACACCTGTGGTTGGTTGGCAATTTTGGCTAACATCACTACCATTATCTTCTACATTGTCTTTATCATTGCTTTGGCCATTGGCCTGGCAGTTGGATCTCCCTCCTCGGTTATGATGAAGCTATGTACAAGACCTGTATCTTGTATCGTCATCATTGTATTATTATATTGCTTATTTGCACTTGACTCACTCTTTATCACCTTGGTTTGGTGTGTAGGCTGTAACACAGTATAGTGAGTAGTGCTTGCTCTGACATACGTAAATGTGTGTACAATTGTAGCTTGGAATTATCACATACACCAATGAATGACTGCAGATCATTAAGGGCATCACATGACATGTACCACTCTCTTTACTGGTTGGCTGTGTTCCCTGAAATCACTGCTGATGACATGTTACTGAAGCCTTCACAGTTGCCACTCCTCTAAGCTTTGTGCACTTATGAGTTAACCTGTTTGTGCTGTATAACTACACATTCATACACTAGTGTTACAGTATAAGGTGACTAATGACAAATATCAATCAGTGCTGCACTAATGCATGCACTCACTTAGTGCACTCTTGGGTACCATTATGTCTACCACTTGAAAGTGTTCTGTACTTTAAGGGCATCACTAGTATTGGTTGGATGTGTTCCCTTTGAAATCACTGGTGAAGAAGTGTGACTCTGGAGCCTACAGTACTCTGTAGCGAGCTCAAGAACTTCGTGCATGTTGTATAACTACACACTCACACATAAGTGTTATGGGGTATGCCACTGAAGTGCGTGCGTTCACTAAGATCTTTGTCATACACTAGTGAATATTGACCGTTTGCATTGTGCAAATGTTCACTAATGCACTCACATAGTGCACTCTTAGATACCTTGAAATGGAGGCACTTCTGAAATAGCTATACACTTGAAAGTCTCTGAGTGGATAGGTCCATATACTGTACAACTGCTTCAAATTGAGAACTACACTAGCCATGGAGGGCTATAGACAGATCAGATGTCACTTGTCACATCAACCAAACATTTCAACCCAATCTAGGGTCTACATCAGTGGTAATATGATACAGTACAAGGCATGGCGACCAACATGCGTATGCATGCAGGGAATAAGGGCAAGTGAGAAAGCTAAGGTGGAAACTTTCTCATAATCACCTGCCCCTCTTCCCTACATACTATATGTTAGTCACCATGCCTTGCATTGTACCATATTACCACAGATGAACTAAGGTGCTACAGTAGATTGGGTCAAAACATTTGACAACTGACATCTGTCTATCCTCCTGGCTAATGAAGTCCTCATTTGAAGCACACTATATATACTTGCTTATTCACACCAGCACAAACAGTTTCAAGTTCCAAGTTCAAAACTATTCTATGAGAGCACAAAATGTATACAGGATGAAACTGATGCACACACACTGAAATGTAAGCAGTATATAACGGGTTGTAGTAAACATATTCACTTATCTGCTTCACACGATTAAAGAGAGTCACTGTTTCTTCTTATGACTCTTATCCACGACTGCATAGAGCATGTCAACATTATGAGCCTTGCCGTCTCCTTCACTCTGCTGCCCAGACTCACTGTCTGCCATTGGCTCATACTTGAGCCCTACCATGCCATCATGCTCTTCTCCCTTCTCCACACCAACACTCTCAACTGCTCCCTGCCCTTCCTCTGTCATCATACCTTTCTTTTTCATTGGCATGGAGTACAGATCATCTCTGTCTGCTACAGCAGGCCCACATTCTCTCTCCTCCTTGGTCCCCTTCTTCTTGCTCTTGTCCACAACAGCATACAGTTCCTCTATGTTGGCTGCACTGACTGAAGAGGTAGTAGACACCTTTGGGGCAGGTTTCTCTGTGGATTTTATCCATACTTTACTACTGACATTTTCAGTTGGATCAAAGCCATCAATGACAGAACCATTTTCTTTACTCTTGCCATTGTCTGGATCTTCATAAATAATACTTTTCTCTCTGATCTCAATCTCTTGCTCCATCACTGCTGTCTTGTTGTAGTATGGATTCTCATCCATCGTCATGTCTTCATTCTGCTCAAGAACAGTTTTCCTTCTCACCACTACTACAAGAATTAGGCCCACCATGATCACCAAGACAATGAGGATGAACACACTCACACCAATCCCCACTCCAGTGTATGTACCATTTGTTAGTTGGTCACCTACAGGGAGTGGAGACATTAGATATGGAGGAGACTGAGAGGATAAGCGAGAACACAGAGTGTCAGTGGTGCAAGAAGCATACACAGACACAGGAAGCATGCACATATTCATCTGTATGTCTACAGAGTAATTGTTCTCAGTGTTATATGCACAAAATTATATGGTATTGTGTGCACCTCCGACCTTCCTCCCTGCACTGCCCATCCGGTGTAAGACACTTCACTGCTGGCTGGTGACTGATGTTGGCTCCACTAACTGACCACACCTTCACTTTGTAGAGCTGGCCTACTACAAAACAGGATTGACTTGTTGCTACTCGTCCACTTCCTCCATTAGCACTGACACTCATGTACTTCACTACAAATGTGATGTTTCGTACCCTACACTCAAACTGTACAATATATCTCTCCACTTGGCTGCCATCTGGTGATGTAAGTGTCCACATAGTAGAGTCCTGGTCATGTACAGTGGGTGGTGGTAGAGGGGCTGGAAGGATGGAATGGAATATCATTGAATAAAATTAGAACAGTAGAAGTATAACAACCCTAATTTGTATACACTCTGCCAGTGTGTTTTATGATACTAAATTTGGCATGATAATGGCAAAGTGTTTACTTGAATTCTGTAAGTAAAGTGAGAAATACTGCATTTGTGAATGTCCTGAAAAACAGTTGTAGAGTCCATTTGGACAGTCCATGACTGGCCCAATAGTGACAGAGTTAGAAGTATGATTTGAAAGATGAATTACAGCACTCCCCATCCTAATCTGTGGCATCGCTATCAATCTCCCACTGCTACATGTTATCCACTGTTGTCCATTCCTCCCTGTTACCTGCTGTACATCAGTGATGAGGGAGTTCTCAGGGAGGAGGGAGATGGGGGTGTACAGGAAGGGAGCAGTGTTACCTATATATGGAGATGGAAGGCGTTACTTGGCACAGTAAGAGTGTCCATGTTGTTTATGGTGTGTGCACTAACCAGCCACTGTGATCAGAAGTGTAATGCCATTGGGCTTTGCCTCTTGTTGCATTTTTGTGTAATTCACAGAACAGTAGTACCTCCCTCCATAATCATAGGAAGTGACATCCACCAAAAGAGTGTCACTCACTACTCTGTAGTAGGGGTCTCCCTCTTGTATCTCACACCTCCCTTGAGTGCCTCCTGTGCAGCTGTGTTTCCACTTGTAGCTGACTACCTCACTGCCCACAGGTAGTTGTTCCACATCACAAGTCAGAAGGACTCTTGTTCCCAGAGTGAAACTGTCTTTATAGCGAGTCCTCACTGCTTCAATGTCCAGTTCTCCAGTGGCATTGTATGCCCTGATCCTCACTGTAACAGCTCCATCTCCTGTGAGTCATGTGGATGGTACCCCACAATCACTTGGTTCCCCACTTTCCTACCTCCCTCCCTTCCTAGTGATCAATCCTACATTCCCCTCCTACCTGATTGAAGACAGGTTATAATGAGTCCCAGTAGAACCACTAGCATCTTCATTGCTATAGAACTGTCACACTTTGCTCACTGCACTATACTCCTCTTCTTCTTCATGCAGCTGTACTCTGGTGAGCTGTACATGGTGCTGTAAGTCTCATGGCTTCCTTTATGGCTTTGGGATCAAAGCTTTGCTCACTGTGCAAATGGCTTCTGTGAATGCATAACTACTTAACCATGCACATTCGTGTGGCTACAGCAGTTGAAGACCACTGGTACCATTATCAGATATTCTTGTACGTGGTTCTTGAATCTTCCTCTGTGTCTGTTATATAGACTAAGTGTTTCTCAAATGAAGTATTGATGAGAAGCTGATGATACATACTCACTACTGTATTACTTCCATGTGCAAGCTTTACTGCTATCATTGATGGCAATATCAGTCAGCAGCCTTGTACAGTCACACTTTGTGTAGGTGTGATGGAAATGCATTTAGTTTAGCTGACTCTCCACCAGAAACAGGTGTACTCAGTGAACTTGACTGGCTGTTTACTGTGTAGAAAGCAGTGCTTCAGTACACTTGCACGAGTACATAATGTCCATACTGTACCCTCTGGTACCTCATGTGTATGTATAGTTAGTAAGGTGCTTCAGAGGCATAATAACTATGTACGTAAAACCTGCATATCTATACATGCTTCTCATGCACCCCCCACATTGATCTGTGGTTGCCATGTTCACCTCCTGCATGTACTGTGTAGGGTGTTGTTGATTGCAGTGAAGCCACTGTATTCAACCTCATTATCCCACTAGGGGCCTGTAAGATGGTGTGGCCTCAGTACTAGTGGTAAACATGTCCTCACTTGTAAGAGTGCACATACACAAGACACTATGAGTGCAATGAGTACCTGTGCACTCTATAGTGCACTCTTCCTAAGGCACTGTCAGATTGGTGGCCTTGGGATACACATAGTACATGGAAATGCTATACGCAATAGAAGTTCACAACCTACTCTGAAGTGTAGAAGCAATTGAAGTATGACTCAATATTGCACATTCAGTCAAAGTCAGTACTGCATATTTACTGTAGCATACTGCAGAATTTCTGCAAGTTTTAGGGGAAGTCACTGTTTCTTTACTCTTATTCACAACCACATAGAGCATGTCACAACTTATGGTACTGCTGTCTCCTTCACTCTGATGTCCAGACTCACTGTCTACTATTGGCTCATACTCAATACCTACTGTGCCATCACACTCTTCTCCCTTCTCCACACTAGCACTTTCAACTACTCCTTCCCCTCCATCTGCCATCTTACCCCTCAATTTCATTGGCGTAGAGTACAGGCCATCTTTGTCTGCTGCAGCAGCCTCACCTTCTCTCTCTTTCTTGGTCCCCTTCTTCTTGCTCTTGTCCACAACAGCATACAGTTCCTCTATGTTGGTTGGCAACTTGCACTGGTTGGAGCAGGCCCAGAGGAAGCACTTTAAAAGTGGTCAGGCCAAGTCAGAACAATACTACCCAAACGGCCACTTGCACAGGCCAGGAAGTACCCTAGCTATAGAAAAGCACGGCAGACCTTAAAATTTGGCCAGGCCATGGCCTGGGCAGCCTGGACGGTTCTGCCAGGTGTGTGGAGTAGCGGACACCTTTGAGGCAGGTTCCCTTTGGTTTTGATCTGTAACATACTGTTAACATCCATATATGGATGACAGTCGTCAATTATTATTGAGCCTTTTCTTCACTTTCGCCACATCTTCACATACAGTGCCTAGATCTTTCTCTCTCACCTCAGTCTCTTACTTCCTCGCCACTGCCTTGTTGTAACATGAATTATCATCAGACTTCATGTCTCTCTTGTGCTGATAACAACTATCCTCCTCACTGCCACTACTACCATGACTATGCCTGCCAGGAGACCACCGTTACAAGGAGGAGGAAATGCACCTATACCAACTCCCACTCCAATATAAGTGCCAATTGTTTCTTGGTTATCTACAGGGAGTGGAGGCAAGAGGCATTTAGGTGACTAAGAGTATATACGTACTGCATATAAATGAATGCGAATGCACAGTGTGGTAAAGGTGGCATTTTCAAAGTTACACACAGAAAGGTCTTCAATTACTACATTTCCTATCATTATTCAAGTCCATATATAACTGGTGGTATTCATGTCTATGGAATACATACCATTGGACAGCAGGTCATCCTTACTGGATAGTGATGGTTCAATCGGCATGTCACTTCTTTCTCTGCTACCTACAGTTATTGCTGTAAAAATCATTGATTTTGTTGTTGGTCCATCTGGTGCACTAGTCAGGCGTCGCGTGAGGAGGGGTCACGCGATGCCTGACTACTGGTGCACATGACCATGCAATCATTGCCATCAGTGATGCTCAACTCAATGGTACCCACATTCAGCAGGTACAGAACTACAAATACATTGGTGTGGTAATCAGTGACACTCTCTCTTGGAGTCAGCATATTGACCTTGTCCGCAGCAAAGCCGCCAAGGCGATTGGCCTCCTCCGCCGACTGTCTTGGTTCTTACCTAGGCAAGCCCTCTACACCATGTACAATGCGTACCTACTCTCTCACCTCACCTATGCATATACAGTCCAGGGCACTTGCACACAATGACAAAGCAAAAGTCTGGAGCATCTCCAGAATTATGCTGCCCGTATCATCCTTCACAGATGTGTGGGTGCCTCTGCTCTGACGTGCAGCGGGAACTGAACTGGCCCACACTGGCTTTCAGAAGGGCCGTGAGTGAAGCTGTGGCAGTTTACCCAAGTGTCTCTGGTCGTGACCCAGCCTATCTGTCTGCATTATTCCAGCATTGTGCAAGAACCCATCAACACGCCACCAGGTCCGCCTCCTGCAGAAGTATTCGTGTCCCTCAAGTGAGGACCAAACTTGGGAAGAAGGCATTTGCCTTCAGAGGAGTGCTGAAATGGAATGGACTTCCAGCGAGTATCAGAGCTAGCAAGAGTAATGACATTTCAAGCTCCATCAAATCTCACTTGCTAACTTACTCTATTTAAGGCCACCTGTCATTCGCATATGCATGTATTCTGCTAAATCATATTACTTGTGTATGCCTGCATGACAATTCTTCACTCTTTATTTTAAATGCTTAAATTTAATCTATTGTTAGTAATGCATGGCCTTTTTATTCTTTATACTTATTTATTCCCTCCACCCCTCCTCCCCCCACCCTTCTTTCTTTATTTTACTGCTTGTGTCTGTACAGTACTGTTCTGGGTGCCTTGTGAAGTAGTGGGTCCAACGTTGACTGCACAGATGATACTCACAACACTACACATCATTGTGTACCTCCCACCTTCCTCCCTGCACTGCCCATCCGGTGTAAGACACTTCACTGCTGGCTGGTGACTGATGTTGGCTCCACTAACTGACCACACCTTCACTTTGTAGAGCTGGCCTACTACAAAACAGGATTGACTTGTTGCTACTCGTCCACTTCCTCCATTAGCACTGACACTCATGTACTTCACTACAAATGTGATGTTTCGTACCCTACACTCAAACTGTACAATATATCTCTCCACTTGGTTGCCATCTGGTGATGTAAGTGTCCACATAGTAGAGTCCTGGTCAAGTACAGTGGGTGCTGGTAGAGTGGCTGGAAGGATGGAGCGGCATTTAATTAAACAAGAGCAGTGATTTGCATTGTATCCTGAGTTCACACACAGTCTGCCAGCAGTGTGTCTTGTGCTGCAAATTATAGCATATGGGGTAATATGTAGCTTACCTGAATTCCTTAGGTAGAGTGAGAAGTAGTGTCTCTGTGATATGAAGCAGTAGTATAGTCCATTAGAATGGTGGCTACTTACCCAAATTGTGGCAGAGTTAGGAGTACTATTAGAAGGAGTAATGACATTGCTTCCCCTCAGAAACTGTGGCTTTTTTTGTTGTTCTCCCACTGTTACATGTTATCCACTGTTGTCCATTCCTCCCTGTTACCTGTTGTACATCAGTGATGAGGGAGTTCTCAGGGAGGAGGGAGATGGGGGTGTATAGGAAGGGAGCAGTGTTACCTACATATTTAGAGATGGTGTGAGGTGCATTAGTGTCCATGGTATTTCTGGTGTGAGCACTAACCAGCCACACTGATCTGAGGTGTAAACCCCATTGCTACAGGTAGCATAGTGTAATATTTTTACTGAACACCAGCACCTCCCTCCATAATCATGGGAAGTGACATCCACCAAAAGAGTGTCATTCACTACTCTGTAGTAGGGGTCTCCCTCTTGTATCTCACATCTCCCTTGAGTGCCTCCTGTGCAGCTGTGTTCCCACTTGAAGCTGACTACCTCACTGCCCACAGGTAGTTGTTCCACATCACAAATCAGAAGGACTCTTGTTCCCAGAGTGAAACTGTCTTTATAGGGAGTCCTCACTGCTTCAATGTCCAGTTCTCCAGTGGCATTGTATGCCCTGATTCTCACTGTAACAGCTCCATCTCCTGTGAGTCATGTGGATGGTACCCCTTTTCCCTAGCAATCAGTCCTAGTCCCCTTCCTACCTAATTGAAGGCTGGCTGTGATGAGAACTATCAGTACCTTCATTGTCAGAACTGTCACACCTTGTCACCTCAACACTCCAGACCTTTACTTCAGCTGTTCCCTGGTGAGAAATACGTAGTGCTGTAGGGTTGAGGGCTGCCTTTATGGCTTCAAGAGTGTTTGTTCATGTGTGCAAGTCGCTACAGCAGTTTCAATAAACCCAAGTAGACAATGCATAATAATGAGACTGCAGCTAGTGAAGACCACTGGTGCCATTATCTGAATATTTTGTGCATGTTATCGCATCATTTTCTGTACTTATTGTTCTGATGAAGTGTTCATGAGAGTTGCGTTTGCTCATATGGAACACTGTGATTCCTGTGTGTCTGTGGTGCAGCAGTCTTCACAAATGGCACAGTTGGTAACTTTGTTTGGCAGCCTAGCAAATCACATGTTAAGCAGGTACAGTCAAAATATAACTGACTGTGAACCAAAATCTGATGACGCTTGTATGCACTCAATGAACAACTATCATTGATACCAATTTCAGTGGCTGTATGCTGTGCAGTATACAGTACTTCAGTGCTTGTGTGTGAGTGTTCAGTACCTGCCAATCCCCTCTGATACATGATGTCCTTACTTATCAAAGTGTTTGGACAGCACACAGTGTACAATGTGTCAGGTTCATGGTTCTCCCATGCCATGCACCACTACACCTGTGGCTGTCATGCTCACCTTCTACATGTACTGTGTAGGGTTTGTTGATTTGCATTTAAGTCATTGTGAAGTCCCATTACCTCCACATGTACTGTCCATTTCATCTCACTCTCTGCTTATTACAGACCCATTTCAAAGAGGACTCATTAATGGACATCTCATGCTACATATACTGTGTGTATATGCACTCTATAATAGCTTCTTGTGCCAAGCTTAAGGTTATGATTGGATTCCATATTGATGTTCAGGGCACCTGTGGATAGGGTAATCCTTTGGCTGACAGCATACTGTCACTGTCCTGTGGGAAGGTTAGAAGTAGTGAATCAATTACTTGGGGCCTGATTTGGGTTTCTGGGAAGCTTGCTCACGTAATTGGGCAAATGGCTATAGTTCACAAATAACTGAACATGTGCAGTGATATGAAGTACATGTAAGTGTGACTGGTAATGAATACCATTGGTACTTCTTGTGTGTCTTAACATCAATAGCTACTGTGCATGTATTTTACTTATTCCTGAGATGAAGTGTTGATGAGAGCTAGGTTGATGGTGCATGTGCTCACTAATGTGTGATGCTCATGCATTACTGGAAATCACGTGTTTCACTGACACTTGATAAATGACTATCAATCTACTGTAGAGGTGCATCCAGTTGCACCACATTGTGAACTATATACTGTGTACTGTCAGAGAATTCATGCACTAAGTCTTTTCTTCTTACAGGTCTTTTTCATAACTATGTACAGTATGTCAACAATTGGAACATCACTATATCACCTCACACAGCTGCTCAGACTCACTGTCTGCTATCAGCTCATACTTGAGACCTACTGTGCACTCTTTTACTCCTCTGCCACACTCTGCCACTCCCTTAGCCTTCCTGTTATGTACATCTTAACCATCAGTGAATGAGCAATTGTCTTCATTCTTGCCTAACCTTTGCCTACAACTTCATAGTCAGGCCACCAAGATCACAATAAGGAGGAAGGATCTATGTACACCAGCCACCGACTTTTATTTAATGTGCCAATCGCAGATTGGAGAGGAAATGAAAGACCCTGATTAGGGCTACATGGAGAGTGGTGATACATGAGGCAAACAATAAGCTAATGTTGGCAGTGTATTAATCTGGAGCAACCACAGTGGAGTGGTTTGATAGTGGCCTACAGGAGCTGCTGTTCCAGCCAACTGTGCAAGTAGGAAGTTTGCTCTGCCTCCAGCCCACCTACAATAGATACAGTTGAACAATCATGTCCAAGTATGCGTATACTGCAAACATTAATTGTAAAGGCCACCAATGAACTATTGCTGTTGACGCAGTCATTTGAGTTATCAGTACTGATCCATTAGCTGCACATGTATATGTACATGCGTGCGTTAATCATACATAATTGCTGGTTACCGTAGCACTACTTGCATTTTGTGTGTGCTTCCAAATGCACTGCTGACTGTATCTATCACTTTCAGCAACAACAGTCAGAGTAGTGCACGTCATTGTGCACCTCCCACCTTCCTCCCTGCACTGCCCATCTGGTGTAAGACACTTCACAGCTGGCTGTCGACTGATGTTGAATCTACTAAGTCAAATACACCTTCACTGTATATAATGCTGACCAAATCATTCAATTCTGTATGTTACAATAATAGATAGTGCATTAGTGGGTTACTTGATCTCATGCATGCATTTGCAGGCAGAAGGTTGAATTATTGATCATGAAGATGGCATATGATAAGGAAATACTGAGTATAAACTTTACTAATACTCTTACTGTACTGTATTTCTGCTCGGTTAATCTGCTGTTAACATAATGTCCCTCTCTGTGTTAATTGGTCTTCATACCTCATATGAGCCTACAGCCCAACTTCCATGAAATACGTAGGACCACGGAGCCTTGCATGCAGTGTCAGTAGCCAATGTATACTTATTTGGGATGTCCTTTAGTGCAATCGACAGTATTCTTATGTATTACAAGTGCCTATGTGTGACGTGCACCTTATGTTTCACTCCTTCGTGTGGAGTAAATGGAATGGAATATTGCACAATCAATAGTTACAAAGTAATCCAATGGTGTTCTGAATACACAGCATGCCAAGCAGTTCAAAATAACATCATAGTGTGACATGCAACATAATTATATGTATGCGAAAATGCAAAGATGTTGTTCACAGCAAAATTAAATCATGGACAGCTAGAGTAATGAACTATTGATTTGGTGGTACATACTCTTTCGTATGGATGTGGCATAATTAGTCACAATATGTCAACAGTGGTTCATGTAGAGAGCTCTCTCTGACTTCCACCTCTTCTGGAGGTGGATGCTCATTGCAAGAACTGGTCTCTGATTCACTCTCATAGCTCTCATCAACCTCTGGTGGTCGTAGGATCAGAATTGGAACAGGGCTCCTTCTGGGTTCCTCCTCCTCCCTGGGCCCCCTCCGGCAGCACTGAGTGTCCTTTAGCATGCTGGGGATGGCATGCATGGTTGACCAACATGACTGGGCACAGCTACGAGCTCTCTCTGGTACAGGGAAGAAGTTGTAGGCATGGTAGACAAGGATGACTGCAAACTGTACAAGTGCCATGATGATAAGGAAGTTCACTCCTGCAGCAGAGAGCACCACAGTTTCTGAATGGGAACCAAAGGCAACCATTGCACTCATTTGTACAATGTTGACTAGGTACATAGTCTCAAATAATGGAGCATGATATGTGTTCAAGAACTTCTTTATCTGTGTTAAACACTTCCTCTTACAAGATGGAAGGCCTTCTACATGGATGTCTTCTCTGAATTGGTTTGGATCCCTGAATGGTTTGACCAGCAACTGAACAACTAGCAGTGTCTCAGCTGTGACCATAGTGCAGAAAGCGGAAGTGTTTGGATTGGTAGTGATGTTTATAGCCACAAGGATGACTCGTGCCAGCAATCTCAAGCCAATCCAGAAACCAAGGGGCCATTTGAATCCTCCATGGAGGACATCCATGAAGTGACTGAACCACAACTTGTGGAAGTACCTTCTCATCAGATCTCCAAAGAGCATTGTGAATGTGAAGGGAATCAGGTAGAGCACAGTCACTGCAATGGACAGGATGCCCAGGACAAGGTGCTGGCCGCCAAAGAAGGGCAGGGAGGGTTGATACAGCCAAACTGTTTGACCTTGTGCAGTGTCTGCATTGTAAAGTGTAGTGTACCTCAGTGGAGTGATGACAGCACTCACAAGAGAGGTGTATGTGAGTACCATGATGGTGGCCAGTACTGGTACAGCTCTCCTGGCTATGAAGCGAGCCTTTCTGAACATCCTGTAGCCACACTTGTGAGTGACAATGATGATGACTATGAGCAAGGTGAAGAGGTAGAAGGGAAATGCAAACTGGAGAAGAGCCTTCAAGAACTCATCCATCCCACTGTAGAAACACACTCCAGCACCTGACTGTAGGTTGAGTACTGACAGGAGAAAGAACAGTGGACCCCAGGCATGTTCATGAAGGAAGTCTCCCATGAGTCCCATGATGTTGGTGTACAACACCACACCCATGATGGTTCCTTGGAGGAGAGTTAAGTTGAAGAGGAACAGAAGAGCAACAATGAAGACCCCTCCCAATGCATACAGTGGTAACTGAAGTAACCACACACTGGAGCACTGTTTGCATTTGAAAGAGCCAAACACTGAACTGTAACCTGATGGGCATTCACTGCAGAGCAGGCCTCGACGACCATTGATGCATTGCAAGCTATTGTCACTGTTACTGTCTAGTGCTAGACCGGACTGCAATGCCGAGTTGCAGAAGAACATGGGACAACTTGGGCTCAGTATTACATGTTCCTCCACAACACCAATCCAGTAATATGGCCATTCAGCCTTGTATGTTGCTGTATTTGACATGATGGTACAGGTGAAATGGTGTTGTTTGAGGAATGGGTTGCATATGCATTGTTGGTCTATATATTGCAACCCTGGGGAGCAGTCATTAAAGACATGAATTACTATAAATCTTTGAAAGTTGTCACCGATATCCAGTGATGCCTCCAGTAACAGTTCATGCCTGCTGCCTGGTACTGGTCCATTGGGATGCTCTACTGTGTGCACTCGGGTACAGCCTTTAATGTCCAGTTTATTACGCTTTTCTGACTGTGCCATTGCTACTGTTAGCCTTACTGGTATCTCACGTTCCCAATCTCCTAAAACTGTCACAAATATTGGGAGCTGCTGTACAGGGTAAGTCTCTATCACTAATTTGTTGTTCCCGATGCAGCTGAGTTCATCACCACCACAGAAGCAGATGGCATAGGGGAAAGAAGGTATTGATTCTTCATCCATGGGAGGATACTGTTGGAAGACATTGAGGATGAGCTCTCTGTTGGCTGGTGCAGTGCCATGGGCAGTCCGTAGAATGCAGTTCTGAAAGTGTCCATTGAAGACATTGTTCCCACCATAGGTTGCTGTGTTGTTTGACAGTATAACAGTTGCATTGTGTTCTGCTATGTCACTTGCATTCACATACTGCCCATCACTGTTGATGAACTGAAAGAAACACCATCCTGGACAGGTCAGCTTATCAACATAACAGTCTACAAACTCATTCAGTGTCCGTACACCTCTGCCCTTGTAATCAATGTATATTCCACCTCCATATGGGTCTCCTCTGTTTGCAGACACATTCAGAAATGAGTGTGGTGCCAGTAACAACCGAGAATCAGATGACAGATAGATTCCACCACCATCATTCCCCAGAACTAATTTGACGTTGTTACTGCTGATTTCATTATAGCCATGAAGCTCCACTTGGGTGCTGCTCATCTGTAGATACATGCCTTCATTTGATATTATCTGATTGCCAGCCAGTAACACTCTGTACCCTTGTAGGTTGCTTAGCTCAAGTACTACATCTCGCCTCGTTCTCTTGAATGTGCAGCGTAGAATAGTCAACAATGGCCTATGCTTGGCTTCAAGGTGATATAGATTGTGAGTGATCCTAGCCCTAAGTATGTAGGGGTATATGTCAACGTCATCCTCATGTTGTGCGAGTTGGTCATCTTGAAAGTTTGAGTTTGCAATAACTATCTCAGGGTGCTGTGTTGATACTTTTCCCAGGCTGTCTTGGGACAAATTAAGCCGGAGACAAATATCCAATTTTCCATCATGCGATACTATGAAATTGCTTTCATTTATAAGCACACGAGCTCCCTCAGAATATGTCACAGTCTTCATTAAAGGCAGCTCCACATTGACAAGACACCTGTTGAAAGTAACGTTTTTGATCTCCACAGCAAGTGAACTTGTTGGATAGTTTCTGACAATCACAGTTAAATCGCTGTAGGAAAAGGTGCTGTTGGTAATGAACATGCCAATGAAATGGTAGTAGGTTTGGTTATGCATTGAAATGGCTATGCCAGTAGGCCACGGATAACCATCTTTACCAAATACAAAACCTGAAGACGAATCAGTAGTAGAAGCATAATCCATTTCCAATTTGCATTCTTTGACCGTGAAGGTAAATTTACATTTCCTCTCTGATGCACAAGGGCAAGCACTAAGCTCTGTGTTAATACGGGACCACGGGCCAAAATGGCTTCCCTCTATTGTGTAATCTCCGAAAGGATCATGTACAACCAGATTTGTGTACCGGAAGTGAACAGAATAAACATGAAAGTTACTTGTTTGTGTCACATCAATATTACCAAAATGTTCTAGAATCAAATTTACAAACGTGACATCACTTGACTGCCCCACAAGAACACTTGCAATACTGTACATGTACTGCTGCATCACTAAAGCACATTTCTCAGCTCCCATAGCACATTGCTCGTCTCCTTTGAATGTCACATTTCTTGCTCCCACAATTCTCAGGCTACTTCCTCCAGAGCCCCACTTATGCTCACCATGTAGGAAGACCCAGGTGGTGTCAGAGAGGGAGAAGTTGACATCCTTCCTCAGTTGGTATCCAGCTAGTGTGTCGCAGTCACTGCCATTGCTGTAGTTGCTACATTGTGCTTTGTCTGCTGCCACCCAGAACAACTGAGGTCTGCCAGCAGAGGAGGTACCACCTTGGTTAATGAGCAGAAGAAAGGCCACCATCAGTGTAGTCACTGTTGGCAGACAAGAATTGAGAGCCATTGCCACAACCACTTGTCAGTTAAGAGCCACTGGACTGTGTAGCACTGTACACATACATACATTATATCAAGATGTTACATTTTGGGATCTTGATAAATCACAGGCCAAGCAAAGCTGCTTTGTGTACATTAAAGGTTGCTGAAAGTGCAGCCTCTTTCAATCCTCTTACTGTAACAATAGATGAATAGATAGCTAAGCCTTACTTATCTTTCATTTTACAATAGTCATCAGTTCCATCATAATATTATAATTGTGCTGTAATAGTTTTGCTTTCATGACTTCAGTACACAATACATACACAATAGCTCAATATTTGGGAAATTGGTATGTGCTTCAAGTGCATAGTTCACTACATAATGAACTTGGTCTTGCAATTTAGGTACATAAGTTACTTTGAATATACATATATCCATGCTTAATACTATACAGACAGAGACTGCCACCACCACAACTACCACGTTACACTCAGATTGTAATGCTTCTGCATGACAAATTATATGTACGCACATGACACTGTGGATAAGCTATACAGAGGCACACATACAACTATATTATTTGTGCAGCAGTGGAAAATAATTGTATGCATGTGCAGTAGAAAAGCTATGAGGAAGGATGTGTACCACTACTGTATGTCTACCATTTGTAAGTGTTATGTACATTAAGGGCATCACATGACATGCATCACTCTCATTACTGGTTGGATGTGATCCCCTGAAATCACTGCTGATGAAGTGTGACTGAAGCCTCCACAGTTGCTACTCCTCTAACTTTTGTGCACTTACTGTATGAGTTAACCTGTTTGTGCTGTATAACTACACATTCACACACTAGTGTTACAGTATAAGGTGACTAATGACTAATACCAATCAGTGCTGCACTAATGCATGCACTCACATAGTGCACACTCTTGGGTACCACTATGTCTACCACTTGAAAGTGTTCTGTACTTTAAGGGCATCACTAGTATTGGTTGGATGCGTTCCCTTTGAGATCACCGCTGATAAAGTGTGTTGCAAACTGATGCACACACGATGAAATGTAAGCAGTATGTAATGGGTTGTAGTAAGCATGTTCATTTATCTGCTTCAGACAATAAGCAAATGTACTGTAATAAGCTGTAGTAAACAAGGTCATTTTTTCTGCGTCACACAATAAGCGAATGTATAGAGAGTCACTGTTTCTTCTTATGGCTCTTATCCACGACTGCATAGAGCATGTCAACATTAAGAGCCTTGCGATCTCCTTCACTTTGCTGCCCAGACTCACTGTCTGCCATTGGCTCATACTTGAGCCCTACCATGTCATCATACTCTTCTCCCTTCTCCACACCAACACTCTCAACCACTCCTTCCCCTTCCTCTGTCATCATACCTTTCTTTTTCATTGGCATGGAGTACAGATCACCTCTGTCTGCTGCAGCAGTCCCACCTTCTCTCTCCGTCTTGGTCTCCTTATTCTTGCTCTTGTCCACAACAGCATACAGTTCCTCAATGTTGGCTGCATTGGCTGGTGTAGTAGACACTTCTGAGGCAGGTTTCTCTGTGGATTTCATCCGTACTTTACTATCGACATCTTCATGGAGATCAAAGCCATCAACAGTAGAGCCAGTTTCTTCACCCTTGCCATTATCTGGATCTTCATTAATAGCAGCTAGATCTTTCTCTCTCATCTCAATCTCTTGCTCCATCACTGCTGTCTTGTTGTAGTACGGATTCTCATCCATCGTCATGTCTCCATTCTGTGCAAGAACAGTTTTCCTTCTCACCACTACTACAAGAATTAGGCCCACCAGTAAGTATGTAAGGTATGTTATATGCACAAAAATATATGGTAAATCTTACTGTAATAATGATAATTTGCTGTTTGTCCAACTAGAGCACATGACCATACAATCACCACAAATTGGTAAACTGTGAACTAGTCAGGCAATACTTGACCCCTCCCCACAAGGGGGAGGGACCACACTACCCCTGACTAACTGAAAACTTGATACTTCATTTACTGGGCCCCTGACTAACTTTGAGATTCTTCACTTACAGGACAATGTTGACAACACCCACATCACCCATTTCCACAACAATAGTCGTAATCACTACACATCATTGTGCACCTCTCACCTTCTAGTGTAAGACACTTCACTGTTGGCTGGTGACTGATGTTGGCTCCACTAACTGACCACACCTTCACTTTGTAGAGCTGGCCTACTACAAAACAGGATTGACTTGTTGCTTCTCGTCCACTTCCTCCATTAGCACTGACACTCATGTACTTCACTACAAATGTGATGTTTCGTACCCTACACTCAAACTGTACAATATATCTCTCCACTTGGCTGCCATCTGGTGATGTAAGTGTCCACATAGTAGAGTCCTGGTCATGTACAGTGGGTGTTGGTAGAGTGGCAGGGAGGATGGAATGGCATTTAATCAAACAAGAGCAGTGATAACCATTATAGCCTGAGTTCACACACAGTCTACCAGAGCAGTGTGTCTTGTGCTGCTAAGTTGGGCACATGGGGTAATAGCTTACCTGAATTCCTTAAGTAGAGTGAGAAGTAGTGTCTCTGTGATATGAAGCAGTAGTAGAGTCCATTGGGACGGCGGCTACTTACCCAAATTGTGGCAGAGTTTAGAGTACTATTAGAAGAAGTAATGAAATTGCTTCCCCTCATGAACTGTGGCCTTGGTGTCTGTCTCCTACTGTTACATGTTATCCACTGTTGTCCATTCCTCCCTGTTACCTGTTGTACATCAGTGATGAAGGGGTTCTCAGGGAGGAGGGAAATTGGGGTGTATAGGAAGAGAGCAGTGTTACCTATAATCATCATAGAGATGGATGATGTAAGGTGCATGTACAGTATGTAGTGTCCATGGTATTGAATGATGTGTGCCCTAACCTGCCACAGTGATCTGAGGTGTAAACCCAATTGCCATTGGTAGCATATTGCTGTAATTCACTGAACACCAGTACGTCCCTCCATAATTGTAGGAAGTGACATCCACCAAAAGAGTGTCATTCACTACTCTGTAGTAGGGGTCTCCCTCTTGTATCTCACGCCTCCCTTGAGTGCCTCCTGTGCAGTTGTGTTTCCACTTGTAGCTGACTACCTCACTGCCCACAGGTAGTTGGTCCACATCACAAGTCAGAAGGACTCTTGTTCCCAGAGTGAAACTGTCTTTATAGCGAGTCCTCACTGCTTTAATGTCCAGTTCTCCAGTGGCATTGTATGCCCTGATCCTCACTGTAACAGCTCCATCTCCTGTTGGTCATGTGGATGGTACCCCACAATCACTTGTGTCCCCAGTTCCCTCCTTCCCTCCTAGCAATCAGCCTATATTCCCCCTCCTACCTAATAGAAGACAGGTTGTGATGAGTCCCAATAGAACCACCAGTACCTTCATTGTCAGAACTGTCACATCTTGTCCACTGAACCACTCCTCTTCTCCAGCTGTGCCCTGGTGAGAAGTAGTGCTGTAAGTTTGACGGTTGTCTTTGTGGCTTCAGGAGTATTTGTTCAAGTGCGTAGGTAAATGGTTTCTGCTACAACTCTTTTATATTACGTATCACTAGACGCCAACGCTTGATCACAAAATTAGACGTTTTGGTACCCTACGGATGTCTTCATCAGTGAATTATTGACACTTACAAGCACAAACATATTAACACAATTGAGCAGGCAGATGGTGACATGGTCCCGTGAGGTACCCATGTAACAACAGAGGAAGGATTGTGGCAGGAAGTAAAGACAATAAAATTAGTGATAATTAATGTATTGATTAGGATACAAGAGAAAAAGGGGAGTGAGTACCTAGAACACCAAAAGGAAATATGGTCAGTCCAACAGTGCTGCATAGAGTTCTGGCAAGGTGCCCTCCTCCTGTTGAGGATGGCTCGATGGTGCAGTAAGTGCCAGGACTCCAACATGCATTATGTCTGAGTGTAGGGATGTGCGTCGATCAATGTGGCATTTTCACCCTTTCATACTCCTCATGTTTCTGGAGATGGCATGTAGATAACATGTGCACTATAGTCCCTGTGGACCTGGTCAATCCTTTCACAACCACCTGAACAGTGTTGACTCCAACATACTGTTCACAGTTGAGAAGGAGTCAGCTAAGCATGCAGCTCCTCTTCCTGGACATTATCTTGACACAGGAGGACAACATTGGTTCAGTCAGCACCATGCAGTGTGTACTGCAAGACTGCACAGATCAGTATCTGAATTTCCAGTCCCACCATCCAATGGTGCACAAGAGTGCCATCGTCAGGACACTACTGCACAGAGCTGAGGCCCTTTCGTCATCAGGGATGAGCCGGGTGGAGGAGAAAGGTGCGTCACTAAAGCCATCCAAAGAAGTAGATACCCAATGAGCTTTATCCGTAGACACACCATTTTACAGCCGAACCAGGTTCAAGGTAGTGAGGAAAGACGTGCAGCACTGACCCTTCCCTCACTCAGACACAATGCATATTAGAGTCCTGGCACATACAGCACCATCAGGTCACCCTCAGCAGTGAGAAGGGCACCTTGCCAGAACTCTACACAGCACTGTTGAACTGACCATGTTTCCTTTTTGGTGTTCTAGGTACTCAGCCCTCTTTTCCTCTAGTATTCTTATCATTATTTTATTATCACTAATTTTATTGTCTGTATTTCTGGCAACAATCCTTGCTCTGTTGTACTCGTGTACCTCATGTGACCATGTCATCATCTGCATGATCGATTGTACATATATATATATACATCTGTGCTTGTACAGTAAGTGTCAAGTATTCACTGATGAAGGTATCTGTAGGTTGCCGAAACGTCTGAATTTGGGATCAACTGTTGGCAAAATATATTTGTATTGCTCCAGTCATGAATATTTCACACCTAGGGCAGTGGAACAAGAGGCTACGGGGTTGTAGCAACCCCATTTATACAAGAGTGCACAATGTGAAAGGGAAACGAGTGCAATTTTGCACAAGTTGTACAATAAACTGGAGATAGTGTAGTCAGTAATTTGTACATACTTGGATGAGATACACAATACAAGAGCTACATGCCAGACTGTAACAGGCTGGTTCTATTCTGTGCTTTACAATTGTCCATATTATTTTTTTATGCCTTTGAAATTTGGGTCTCACCAGCAATGTTTATATGCTGGACCAAGTATAGTGATTATGAATTCATAAATTGATACCATATATGGCAGTGGCTCACACAGCAATTGCAAATCATCATGTTTGGTGTCGCTATTACTACATATTGCATCTTGCTACATATGTACTTTAAATGGAGTACACACAGCCTATTCTACAGTCAACTACCAGACATGTGGTTGTGTGTCTGAAAGCATGACACAAAGAATGCTACATACGTAAATACTCAACACTAGCTATTTAAGCATTGATGGAGGCATACTAATTCCCTGCCATCTTTGTCAGTTCCAGATCCTGATACTGGTTGGAGTGTCTGTCTGTCTGTGTGTCCTGCTTGTCTACCTCCTCATAGACCACTGCACTAAGAGATGCACTCTTCTTTCCTTCATCCACTATCTCATAGTGGCCATCTCCAAGGGGAGGTGGTTTGTGGGAGTGGTCTAGTACCCTCTTGGTTCTGACCAACATCACTACACCAGCAGTGAATGTGACAATGCCCATGCAAGAGAGCCATTAGGGTTCCAAATGATATTGCAATTGGTACCACTGTTGAAGGAGTACGTGTGCATGTACCTATACAAGGAGGCAACAGCATAATAACAGTCTTTTGTTTCATGGAATCAGGTACTAATGGCAGTAACATTCCTCTTCAAACTATTTCACCTCATTTCAGAATGCGATTAATGGCCACAAATTGAACTGTGGATGCAAATGCTGATAAACAGAGGTGAGTAAAAAAGAAGGCATAGTACAGCATGTAGTAGAATTTCTTTGGACATACTTCATAAATCCCATTTGGTTTGGTTGCTTTGGAGTATGCACTACTGTACATGTACAACTCTGAGGTCCTCACCATTATGCTTCATATTAGCAGGTTGTGTACCGGAGCCGGAAGGTCCACTGGGTGTGGTGGGTGACGTATCACTTCTTGCTGATGTAGCAGTCACTGTTGATGGAGTTGCAGTCTCTCTGCCACCTAAAGCCGTTAGAGCAAGCATCACTGCATGGGCTTGTTATTGGTCCATCAAGTGCACATGACCATGCAATTACAATCAAAAACACCATGAACTTCATAGTTTACTTTAAAAGGACAATGCTGACCACACCCATGCACATCACCCATTTCCACAACAATAGTCACAAACACTACACATCATTGTGCATCTCCCACCTTCCTCCCTGCACTGCCCATCTGGTGTAAGACACTTCACTGTTGGCTGGTGACTGATGTTGGCTCCACTAACTGACCACACCTTCACTTTGTAGAGCTGGCCTACTACAAAACAGGATTGACTTGTTGCTTCTCGTCCACTTCCTCCATTAGCACTGACACTCATGTACTTCACTACAAATGTGATGTTTCGTACCCTACACTCAAACTGTACAATATATCTCTCTACTTGGCTGCCATCTGGTGATGTAAGTGTCCACATAGTAGAGTCCTGGTCATGTACAGTGGGTGTTGGTAGAGGGGCTGGGAGGAGGGAATAGCAATGAATCAAATTAGAACAGTAAAAGCATTACAACCCAAATTTGCATACACTCTGCCAGTGTGTTTTATGATACTAAATTTGGCATGATAATGACAAAAGTGCTTACCTGAATTCTGAAAGTAAAGTGAGAAATTTTGCATTAATTGTCGTGAATGTCCTGATGAACAGTGGTAGAGTCCATTAGGACGGTCCATGACAGGCTCAATAGTGGCAGAGTTAGAAGTATGGTTTGAAAGACGAATTACAACACTCCCTATCTTAATCTGTGGCCTTTGTGTCAGTCTGCCACTGTTACATGTTATCCACTGTTGTCCATTCCTCCCTGTTACCTGTTGTACATCAGTGATGAGGGAGCTCTCAGGGAGGAGGGAGATGGGGGTGTATAGGAAGGGAGCAGTGTTACCTGTATAGAGAGGGAAGGTGTGTCAGTGAGATAGAAAAAGTATCCATGGTATTCATGGTGTGTATACTAACCAGCCACAGTGATCCGAGGTGTAAAGCCAGCAGACTTTGCCTGTTGTTGCCTTTTGTTGTAATTCACAGAACAGTAGTACCTCCCTCCATAATCATAGGAAGTGACATCAACCAAAAGTGTGTCACTCACTACTCTGTAGTAGGGGTCTCCCTCTTGTATCTCACACCTCCCTTGAGTGCCTCCTGTGCAGTTGTGTTCCCACTTGTAGCTGACTACCTCACTGCCCACAGGTAGTTGGTCCACATCACAAGTCAGAAGGACTCTTGTTCCCAGAGTGAAACTGTCTTTATAGCGAGTCCTCACTGCTTCAATGTCTAGTTCTCCAGTGGCATTGTATGCCCTGATCCTCACTGTAACAGCTCCATCTCCTGTGAGTCATGTGGATGGTACCCTACAATCACTTGTGTTCCCACTTCCCTCCATCCCTCCCTAGCAAACTATCAGTCCTAGTCCCCTTCCTACCTGATTGAAGACAGGTTGTGATGAGTCCCAATAGAACCACCAGTACCTTCATTGTCAGAACTGTCACACCTTGTCCGCTGAACCACTCTTCTCCAGCTGTGTCCTGCGATGAAATCAGAAGTACTGTAGAACATTAAGCTGTTTACCACCAATTGGGACTCAAGAGAGCATGTTTATGTATGTGTGCAGACCTAGGGCTTCTGCAGTTTCAGTAAACCCCAAAACATGCACGCAGACAATGCATTTTAGCGCAACTGCAGCTAGTAAAGACCACTGTTGCTATAGTCTGAATATTTTGTTTTTAATTCTGTGCATCCTTTCGCCGTACTTACCGTTCAGATAAAGTGTTCATGAGCATTTGATGTGCTCATACGTAAGTATATTGTGTTCCCTGTGTGTCAGTGGTGTGGTATTCTTCATGTGGACACAGCTAGGCATCCTAGTACAGTTACAGGATGAAGTGAGGGCTTCTCAGCTGGCTCAGGCATCAGAAAGGGTTGGTTCTCTAATTCCAGCTTCACAACAGGGTTGAAAACCTTGCCTAAAAAATATAACCCTCCCTGGTCTTCACGAGTGGCTTGATCCTAAGGCTTGGCAGGATTACTCCTTCGTCACGGCACCTCATGTTGAAGATGTGGTGGTTGCCACAGCGTGCTCTTCTGTGTAGGCTCCTCTCGTGCTCTCGCACTAGCTTCTGGGTGCTACTTCCGTAGTGTTCACGTAGGTATGAATGAAGTGAGGGCTTCTCAGCTGGCTCAGGCATCAGAAAGGGTTGGTTCTCTAATACCAGCTTCACAACAGGGTTGAAAACCTTGCAGTTACAGAATTATGCAGGTGTGGTGGAAGTTTATAACTGACCGGCATATTCTCTTGGCAGCTGTATGCACTCAATAAACAAAGAGCATTCATGCCAATTTCAGTGGCTGTTTACGTACTGTGCAGTAGTAAGAGCTTCAGTGCTTGTGTACAAGTGTTTAGTGTCTACCATCCCCTCTGCTTCATGATGCCCTTACTTACGTTGTAGTAAGATGTTTGAACAGCACAGAGTACAACCTGACACACACCACTACACCTGTGGTTGTCATGCTCTCCTCCTACATGTACTGTGTAGGGTTTGTTGATCTGTAGTGAAGCCCCTCCACTTGTACTGTCCATCACCTCACTCTCTACTTATCTTATCACAGACACATTTCAAGACGACTCAGGATACACCAAGCTACATTTACTGTGTGAATATGCACTGTACATAGTAACTTAGTGCCACAGTCCCAATTGGATTCCTTCTTGATTGATGTTATAAGGGCAGCTCTGGCTAGGATCATCCTTTGGCTGACATCATTCTGTCACTGCCCTGAGGGAAGGTTTCAGTGTTAGTAGTGAAGCAAGTATTTGGGGCCTTCTTTGAGGCTTCAGGGGAGCTTGTATGTGTATGTGCACAAATGGCTGGAAGTTCAATACGTCTGCACCGTGCAGCAACCTGGAGTACATGTTAGAGTGACAGCAAATGACGAAGACTGGAGCTTCTTGTGGCTCATGAATATTTTTACACCATCTGCTGTGTATGTACTGTGTATATGCATATTGCTTAGATGAAGTGTTGATAAGAGGTTGATGGTGCCTGTGCTTGCTAATGTGAGATATCCAGCTGGAAATCATGTGTCTGCTAACAATGGATAAAATTGATGACTATCAAAATGGAGGTGCATCACTCGAATTGTGCATATGCTAATTGTTGCACCACATTGTGAACTACTGTTTGGATAAGTCACTTTTCTTCTATGTACATAACAAATCTTAATCATGGCTGTGTTGAGTATGTCTACAGTTTGCACTGTGTTGTGTTACTTCGCACCACTCCTCAGACTCACTGTCTGCCATCAACTCATACTTGACTTACTGTGTACCCTTTTCACTCTACCACTCCCTTAGCCTTCTCTGTTATGTACTGTACATCATGACCATCAGTGATCAAGTGCTTGTTTTCATTCATGCTATTGCCTACAACGTCATGGTCATGCCCACCAAGATTGTATTAAAGAGGAGGAAGACATGTACACCAACATCCACTTCAGTACGTAAATGTGGAACTGTTGAATGAGGAGGGATAGGGGAGACCCTGATTAGGACTGCATGGAGAGTGGTGATACATGAGGCAAACAATGAAACTAAAGTTGACAATGTACTCACCTGGGACGACCACATTGGAATGGTTCTGGTAGTGACCTATGGGAGCTGTTTACTCTGATTCTTGAGTAAATGGAAGTTTGCTCTGCCTCCAGCCCACCTACAGTAGTGATAGTTCTACAATCTTGTCACAGTATGCATATGCTGCCAATCTTAATCACACAGCTAGGAACTACAAATGTACTGGTAAATTTGACTCGCAACCTGATATAACCAAGAAAATATGTATTTAGTAATTTCTGCACTTGCAGTCATCTGGTATTAGTTTCCTCCTGAAGCCAGACAGTTAAGTATCTCACTTTGTGCCATTCAGAAGGCATGCCAAATGCATGCATGCATACAAATGCATTATGTTCAACTTGCATTACTGACTAAATGTTCCACGATCATGCTGCTGCTGCTGCTGCTGCTGACGATGACGACGACGACGATGACGACAATGATGATGATGATGATGACGATGACAATGACAATGATGATGACGATGGTGATGATAATGATGATGGTGATGATGATAATGATGATGATGATGATGACAATGACGATGATGATGACAATGATGATGATGATAGCCCATCAATTGTACATGTATGTACGTACGTACATAATTATGTATACATACATGAGTCAATGATACATACGTACTTGCTGGTAGCACTACTTGTATTTCGTGTATGCTTCAAAATGCACTGCTGATTGTATCTACACTTTCTGCAACAATTAATCAAAAACACTACACATCATTGTACACCTCCCATCTTCAACTTCCTCCCTGCATTACCCTCTGGTGTAAGACACTTTACTGCTTACAGTATGTCCTGTCGACTGATGTTGGGTCCATTAAGTTGAGTGCACCCTCACTCTATTGATGACCAAATCCTCCAGTTGAACTCAGTACGTCACAATTGTAGCTTCTATAGCTAGTGCAGTAGTGGGTTACTTGATCTCTTGCACACTAGTAGGTAGAAGGTTAAATTGCATATGGCATACAATGAGGAATACCGGGCATAAACTATACTAATATTCTTACTGTATTTCTGCTCAGTTGTTCTGCTGTTAACATAATGTCCCTCTCTGTGTTAATTGATCTTGATAGCTCATATGAGCCTGCAGCTCAGCTCCCATGTAACAGGACCACACAGCCTTGCACACAAACACCCATTATATGCATACTTAATTGGGATGTCTTATGGTGCAATCAAAGTATGACTACATATTATAATAATTATGTATGGCCAGTGCCTACGTGTGACGTGCATCTTGTATTTCACTCCTTTGTGGAGTACAGTAAATGGAATGGAATATTGCACAGTCAATAGTTACAAAGTAATCAAATGGAGTTCTGAATACACAGCATGCCAAGCAGTTCAAAATAGCATGATAGTATGACATGCAACGTATGTGTATGCAAAAAGCAAAGGTGTTGTTCGCAGTGAAGTTAACTCTGATCATCATGGACAGCTACAGTAATGAGTTATTGATTTGGTGGTACATACTATTTTGTATGCATGTGGCACAATTAGTCACAACTTGTCAACAGTGGTTCATGTAGAGAGCTCTCTCTGACTTCCACCTCTTCTGGAGGAGGACGCTCGTCATAAGAACTGGTCTCTGATTCACTCTCATAACTCTCATCAACCTCTGGTGGACGTAGGATCAGAATTGGAACAGGACTCCTTCTGGGTTCCTCCTCCTCCCTGGGCCCCCTCCGGCAGCACTGAGTGTCCTTTAGCATGCTGGGGATGGCACGCATGGTTGACCAACATGACTGGGCACAGCTACGAGCTCTCTCTGGTACAGGGAAGAAGTTGTAGGCATGATAGACAAGGATGACTGCAAACTGTACGAGTGCCAGGATGATAAGGATGTTCACTCCTGCAACAGAGAGCACCACAGTTTCTGAATGGGAACCAAAGGCAACCATCGCACTCATTTGTACAATGTTGACTAGGTACATAGTCTCAAATAATGGAGCATGATATGTGTTCAAGAACTTTTTAATCTGGGTTAAACACTTCCTTTTACAAGATGGAAGGCCTTCTACATGGATGTCTTCTCTGAATTGGTTTGGATCCCTGAATGGTTTGACCAGCAACTGTACAACTAACAGTGTCCCAGCTGTGACCATAGTGCAAAATGCAGATGTATTTGGATTGGTAGTGATGTTTGCAACCACAAGGATGACTCGTACCAGAAGACGCAAACCAATCCAGAAACCAAGAGGCCATCTGAATCCTCCATGGAGGACATCCATGAAGTGACTGAACCACAACTTGTGGAAGTACCTTCTCATCAGGTCTCCAAAGAGCATTGTGAATGTGAAGGGAATCAGGTAGAGCACAGTCACTGCAATGGACAGGATGCCCAGGACAAGGTGCTGGCCACCAAAGAAGGGCAGGGAGGGTTGATGCAGCCAAACTGTTTGACCTTGTGCAGTGGTTGTATTGTAAATTGTAGTGTACCTCAGTGGAGTGATGACAGCATTCACAAGAGAGGTGTATGTGAGTACCATGATGGTGGCCAGTACTGGTACAGCTCTCCTGGCTATGAAGCGAGCCTTTCTGAACATCCTGTAGCCACACTTGTGAGTGACAATGATGATGACTATGAGCAAGGTGAAGAGGTAGAAGGGGAAGGCAAACTGGAGAAGAGCCTTCCAGAACTCATCCATTCCATTGTAGAAACACACTCCAGCACCTGATTGTAGGTTGAGTACTGACAGGAGAAAGAACAGTGGACCCCAGGCATGTTCATGAAGGAAGTCTCCCATGAGTCCCATGATGTTGGTGTACAACACCACACCCATGATGGTTCCTTGGAGGAGAGTTAAGTTGAATAGGAACAGAAGAGCAACAATGAAGACTCCTCCTAATGCATACAGTGGTAACTGAAGTAACCACACACTGGAGCACTCTTTACATTTGAATGAGCCAAACACTGAACTGTAACCTGATGGGCATTCGCTGCAGAGCAGGCCGTGACGACCATTGCTACATTGCAAGCTACCATCACTGTTATTGTCTAGTGCTAGACCGGACTGCAATGCTGAGTTGCAGAAGAAAATGGGACAGCTTGGGCTCAGTATTACATGTTCCTCCACAATACCAATCCAGTAATATGGCCATTCAGCCTTGTATGTTGTTGTAGTTGTCATGATGGTACAGGTGAAATGGTGTTGTTTGAGGAATGGGTTGCATATGCATTGTTGGTCTATATATTGCAACCCTGGGGAGCAGTCATTAAAGACATGAATTGCTAGAATCCTTTTAAAGTTGTCACTGACATCCAGTGATGCCTCCAGTAACAGTTCATGTCTGCTGCCTGGTGCTGGTCCATTGGGATGCTCTACTGTGTGCACTCGGGTACAGCCTTTAATGTCCAGTTTATTACGCTTTTCTGATTGTGCCATTGCTACTGTTAGCCTTACTGGTATCTCACGTTGCCAATCTCCTAAAACTGTCACAAATATTGGGAACCGCTGTACAGGGTAAGTCTCTATCACCAATGTGTGATTCCTGATGCAGTTCAGCTCATCACCATCACAGAGACAGATGGCATAGGGGAAAGAAAGTATTGCCTCTTCATCCATGGGAGGATACTGTTGGAAGACATTGAGGATGAGCTCTCTCCTGGCTGGTGCAGTGCCATGGGCAGTCCGTAGAATGCAGTTCTGAAAGTGTGCATTAAAAACATTGTTCCCACCATAGGTTGCTGTGTTGTGTGACAGTATAGCTGATGTATTGTGTTCTGCTATGTCACTTGCAGCGACATACTGCCCATCACTGTTGATGAACTGAAAGAAGCACCATCCTGGACAGGTCAGCTTATCAACATAACAGTCTACAAACTCATTCAGTGTCTGTACACCTCTGCCCTTGTAATCAATGTATATTCCTCCTCCATATGGGTCTCCTCTGTTTGCAGACACATTCAGAAATGAGTGTGGTGTCAGTAACAATTGAGAATCTGATGACAGATAGATTCCACCACCCAACTGATTTGGTGCAAACTTGTTACTGCTGATTTCATTATAGCCATGAAGCTCCACTTGGGTGCTGCTCATCTGTAGATACATGCCTTCATTTGATATTATCTGATTGCCAGCCAGTAACACTCTGTACCCTTGTAGGTTGCTTAGCTCAAGTACTACATCTCGCCTCGTTCTCTTGAATGTGCAGTGTAGAATAGTCAACAATGGTCTAGGCTTGGCTTCAGGGAGATATAAATTGTGAGTGATCCTAGCCCTAAGTATGTAGGGGTATATGTCAAAGTCATCCTCGTGTTGTGCGAGTTGGTCATCTTGAAAGTTTGAGTTTGCAATAACTATCTCAGGGTGCTGTGTAGATACTTTTCCCAGGCTGTCTTGGGACAAATTAGGCCAGAGACAAATGTCCAATTTCCCATCATGTGATACTATGAAATTGCTTTCATTTATGAGCACACGAGCTTCCTCAGAATATGTCACAGTCTTCATTAAAGGCAGCTCCACATTGACAAGACACCTGTTGAAAGTAACGTTTTTGATCTCCACAGCAAGTGAACTTGTTGGATAGTTTCTGACAATCACAGTGAAATCACTGTTGGTAAAGATGCTGTTGGTAATGAACATGCCAATGGAATGGTAGTAGGTTTGGTTAAGCATTGAAATGGCTATGCCAGTAGGCCACGGATAACCATCTTTACCAAATACAAAACCTGAAGACGAATCAGTAGTAGAATCATATTCCATTTCCAATTTGCATTCTTTGACCGTGAAGGTAAATTTACATTTCCTCTCTGATGCACAAGGGCAAGCACTAAGCTCTGTATTAATACGGGACCACGGGCCAAACTGGCTTCCCTCTATTGTGTAATCTCCGAACGGATCATGTATAACCAGATTTGTGTACCGGAAGTGAACAGAATAAACATGAAAGTTACTTGTTTGTGACACATTTACTCTTCCATCAATTGTACCAACATATTGTAGAATCAAATTTGCAAATGTGACATCACTTGACTGCTCCACAAGAACACTTGCAATACTGTGCATGTACTGCATCACTAAAACACATTTCTCAACTTCCATAGCACATTTCTCTTCTCCTTTGAATGTCACATTTCTTACTCCCACAATTATTAGGCTACTTCCTCCAGAGCCCCACTCATGCGTACCATGTAGGAAGACCCAGGTGGTGTTAGAGAGAGAGAAGTTGACATCCTTCCTCAGTTCATATCCTTCTAGTGTGTCGCAGTCACTGCCATTGCTGTAGTTGCTGCATTGTGCTTTGTCTGTTGCCACCCAGAACAGCTGAGGTCTGCCAGCAGAGGAGGGACCACCTTGGTTAATGAGCAGGAGAAAGGCCAACATCAGTGTAGTCACTACTGGCAGACAAGAATTGAGAGCCATTGCTATACAACTGCTATCCAGTTGAGAGGCAGTGTACTGTGCAGCAGTACACAGATAAAGTTTCCTTTATTTTATATACTGTACTATTGATCAATATATATTGTATATTGTGCACATATAGTGCAAGATGTACAATAGTGCATTGAATGGTTGCTGAAAGAGCAGTTCCTTCAATTCTATTATGCTTTTTCTTATAGTGACAATGGATAAGGCTACCTTTCCTTTCACTTCAGTCATCATCAGTTTCCATCTTTCAATTGTACATACAGTGGTTTTGCTTTCATGACTTCAGTACACAGTACACAACAGCTCAGCATGTGAGAAACACATACCGAATCATATGACATTTGGTGTCACAGTGTGGTCTTGCCACAGTACATCAAGAGATTGCAGGTCAAGGTATCTCACTTAGACTGTATAATATACAATAGTATACAATAGGGATACACTACATGGTTTAACCACACAGAACACCACAATCACTGCCACACAGTGCAATTTGCTATAGATATCTACTCACCCTTGACTTGTCAGCATTAGTAGAATTACTTCCATGTGTCATCTGCTACCTGAAGCAACACCAATGCAACTTGCAGAAGGTGGCTTCCACCACTTGGAGCCACGCACACATACAATACACATACAATGCCTATCACTGTTTAAGGTAGGACCCGACCATATTTTTCGATTTTTTTATTTTTGCTTTAAAAGCCTCTCAGACAGATAGTAAGTCTATTCTGAACTCGTCGTTTCTAAAAAGTAGTGGGAACATGTTCATTTCGCCGAGAAGAGAAAGTATTAGCGCACGCCCGACATTTTGTTTTAATTATCGCCCTGCACTGATAATTCGACAAAATGTCCGCCTGCGACGGTGAATAATAAACATCGTAGCAACGACCACGAACGACGTGTTAGTGAAGCGAGATCTGTACCCATGCCTGGAAGAGATAATCCAAAGCAGCGATCCGTGCGAAGGAGGAAGAGAACTAGCCCTGCCGTGGCAGCCTTGAAGCGCGTAGCCCCATCCAAACTTCTAGCGCTTACGCGGTCAAGGAAGAAGCAGCTTATCGAGCGCCGGATACCACCGCAGCGTGTACTTGCAGGTGACAAGCCGCAGTTGAAAGGACTTCGTTTGCTGAACATTTCCACACTTTCAGATACGATTTCAAGCCACGCCATTTGCGCAAAATGCAGCGGACGGTCCCTTCACATCGAAGAGAAAATGGACACAAGGCGCGGCCTAGTTACAAGTCTATCTTTGGTGTGTCAGGGATGTCACAGCATCTCGAAGCTCAGCGACCCCTACTCAGATGAAGCAAAGCTGCTAAATCGTTCTTCTGTTTATGCTATGAGGTTTGCTGGGGGTGGACTTCATAGTTTGGAGAAGTTCTGTGGCCTCATGTGCTTGCCACCCCCAATCACCGACAATTCGTATGCAGAGCATCAAGCGGTCATTGCAGCTGCGGCAATGAAGGTGGCCATGGAAAGTTGCAAAGAAGCTGCAGATGAGCTACATCAACTGGCAGGCAAACCATGTGATGAGATTGTAAACATCACTGTTACTTGCGATGGAACATGGGCTACCCGGGGTTTCACATCCAAATTTGGCGTCGTCATTGTAATGTCATTTGAAACAGGGCGAATTCTAGACTTCGAAGTTCTATCCAAGTACTGCCACCAATGTGCCTTGCATAGTGGTGATGACACAACATCTTCGGCTTATCTTGAATGGTGGGAAGAGCATGAGCCCAACTGTGCCAAGAACTTTCAAGGGTCATCCCCTGCAATGGAATCTCAAGGGGCTTTGATATTGTGGAAGAGATCCAAGGAACAGCTAAATTTGCAATACACCACTCTGATTTCAGATGGAGATGCAAAAACACATAGCCTTCTAAATGAAGAGAATCCGTATGACGGTGTTGAAATTGAGAAGAACGACTGTGTAGGGCATGTACAGAAACGGATGGGGTCTCGGTTGAGAAAGAAGAAAAAAGAAGGCATATACGATGTGAAGAAACAGAAAGTGATTGGTTTGGGAGGACAAGGCCGACTGACAGAAGCCGTAATGGACAATCTACAAAACTATTATGGGAAGGCCATCAGAGAGAATGCTGGTAATGTGCAGAAGATGAAGGATGCAGTTTGGGCCATATACTACCATACCATCTCAACAGATAAGAAGCCACAGCATAAGTATTGTCCTAAGGGGAAGGAGTCATGGTGCAAGTACAACAAAGCAGCTGCTGTGGGTATGCACAAGTCATACAAGCACAGAAAGACCCTACCAAAGGATGTTGCAGATGCCATCTATCCCATTTTTAAAGATTTGGCTGACCCCAAACTGTTGGAGCGATGTCAGCTGGGAGCAACACAAAATCAAAACGAGGCGTTGCATCACATGATATGGAATTTCTGCTCAAAAGCTCATTTCCAGTCCAAAGAAATTGTACAGTTATGTACTGCCATGGCTGTGGCACTTTGGAACAAAGGTGCACAATCAGTGCTTTCAACATTGAGGGAAATGGGTATTGATCCAGGGATGTACACCATACAATTTATCAATCGACTGGAAGCAGATCATGGAACTAAGGCAGCGTGGCACGAGAAAGACACGACAACAGTTGCCAGGAAAGAAGCAAGACAGAAGAAGAAGAGAAAGATAGACCATACCTTACAAACTGAAGGGGTAACTTATGAACCAGGTGCTTTTTAGAGGTGTTATTGCTTATTATGATTGTTTTATTCACATTACATTCTTATTTTTCCTTTTTCTCCGAACTATAGTAATTTAATTTGGAGCAATGGTAGCTCAGTCATACTGTGTTCCAAAACCTCCCATTTGGTCTCATTTGAAAGCTCTTTGTTTGCTCTATGATATGACACTAACTGTTAGCTCCTTTGATGTGGGCCAACAGCTGTATGGCTTCAGATATCATAACATTCACACCTTTGAATTAGGGGTGTCACCTTGAGGGGGCATAACTATTTGTCTGCACAACGTAGGCTCTTACTTTTTGTGTCATATCATAGCCTAGGCTATGTTTCACATATAAACTAAGCCATTCTGCTGTACAGAACATGGCGCCTTTGTGAGAGCTGCTCCAATGTGAAAATGGCGCTTTTGGAAAATCGCTCGCTGCAGCCGTTATTTAATATGTTTTGGAAGTTGCTTAGGATCATTCGAAAGAGGAAAGAATGCTCTTTTTGGCAATACCAAGCATGAGCAGTAAGCTGTAACTATTATGCGTTTATTTGTAACTTTGCGCACCATAAAATTATGGTCGGGTCCTACCTTAAGTGCTACCAAATGTTAGAACTCACCCTGTGCCCCTGTGCATCCAGCACAAGGGACTTGGTAGACAATACCCATCAGGTCTCTCTCAGTGACACAATCCTTTAGTCTCATCAAAAAGTGTCTGAGTGTTGTGTGGGGGCAGAAGGAGACCTTGCAATTGATACCCAGTGGGGTGAGGATGAGAATGATTGTGATGACAGTGATGATGACAACAATGATAGTGCACTATTGCTGTTGGTGGAGTAAGTAATAGTTATTGTGTAACCATTGGAGGTGAGGGCCTGCCTTAGGTGTTTCATCTCTTCATCCTTGTCTAACACTGATGATTTGATAGCTCCTGTGGCCGAACTCCAGGACAGTGGATCAAGGTGCCACACCGGGCCCAGTGGTCACACTGCCCTATGTATGGGGGTATACTAAATGGCAACATTCCATAATGAGAATGATTATGACGATAGTGATGATGATAACAATGACAATGCACTATTGCTGTTGGTGTTGTCACTTGATCTACCACTACTGATCCATCTACTGCACATGTATCTATACATGTATCAATCATGCATAATTGCTGGTAGCACTACTTCCATTATGTGTGCTTCCAAATGCATTGGTTATCAGCTTTAGCAACAACAATAGTCAGAAACACTACACATCACTGTACACCTGCCACCTTCCTCCCTGCACTGCCCATCCAGTGTAAGACACTTCATGTTGGGTCCACTAACTCAACTGTATTGGCCCACACTCTAAATGCTTACCAAATCCTCCAACCAGTAAATTACAGTAGTAGATATTGTAGCTAGTGTATTGCAGAAATGGTTAACTACTTGATCTTATGTACACTTGTACAAGGTGGAAGGCTGAACTGCATAATGATAGCATGTAATAAGGAAATAGTGAGCATTATATAACTTTACAAGTATACATATGTACCCTATTATGCTCAGTTGTTCTGCTGCTAACATTACATCCCTCTCTATGTTAATTGGTCTTACAGATGTACAGTATACTGTACAGTATGTACTATTCTGTACTGTAGCTTATGTGAGCCTGCATGCAGCCCAACTTCCATGTGAAAGGACCTCACAGCCTTGCATGCAATATCATGCAGTAACCACTATATATATCTATACTTGGGATGGACAGTATGCATGTTCATGTATGGCCAGTGCCCACAACGTGCACCTTATGTTTCATGTAAGCGAATAATTGTGGGCAATATGTAGCAGATTAATCAGCAACTGGATGCAGGATGTTTCGGCCCAAAGGCCTTCATCAGCTGCATACAAAACTGTTTTGTACGCAGCTGATGAAGGCCTTCAGGCCGAAATGTCCTGCATCCAGTTGTTGATTAATCTGCTACGTACGTATTGCCCACAAACTATTTGCTTACATTGAACAACGTAGCAATGAGCCTCTTCTTCTACACCTTATGTTTCACTCCTTTGCGGTGTATTTGGATGTAAATACGCATGTATTACACAGCCAATTGGTACAAAGCAATCTAATGGAGTGCTGTATACATACATAGTATGGCAAGCCTTTCAAAGTAACATGATAGTATGACATGCAAAATATAATAATGCATGTAAATATGCAAACATGTTGTTAGCAGTGAAACTAATTATGATCATGTATGGACAGCTAATGAGCTATTGATTTGGTGATACATACGTATGTATGTATGCACAATTTTGTATGCACGCGACATAATTAGTCACAATTTGTCAGCAGTGGTTCATGAGAGAGTTCTCGCTGATTTCCACCTCTTCTGGAGGAAGATGCTCATCATAAGAACTGGTCTCTGACTCACTCTCATAGCTCTCATCAACCTCTGGTGGTCGTAGGATCAGAATTGGAATGGGGCTCCTTCTGGGTTCCTCCTCCTCCCTGGGCCCCCTCCGGCAGCACTGAGTGTCCTTTAGCATGCTGGGGATGGCACGCATGGTTGACCAACATGACTGGGCACAGCTACGAGCTCTCTCTGGTACAGGGAAGAAGTTGTAGGCATGGTAGACAAGGATGACTGCAAACTGTATGAGTGCTAAGAGGATTAAGATGTTCACTCCTGCAATAGACAGCACCGCTGTTTGTGATATGGTACTAAAGGCGGTCATTGGACTTGTTAGAGCAATGTTGAACAAGTACAGTGTGTCACATAAAGGAGTGTGATGCGTGTTCAAGAACTTCTATATCCATGTCAAACACTTCTTCTTACAAGATGGTGGGCCTTGTAAGTCAATGTCTTCTCTGAATTGGTTTGGATCCCTGAATGGTTTGACCAGCAACTGTACAACTAACAGTGTTCCAGCTGTGACAAGAGCGCAGAAAACGGAAATATTTGAATCGGTAATGATATTAATAATCACAAGGATGACTCGTACCAGAAGCCGCAAACCAATCCAGAAGCCAAGTGGCCATTTGAATCCTCCATGGAGGACATCCATGAAGTGACTGAACCACAACTTGTGGAAGTACCTTCTCATCAGATCTCCAAAGAGCATTGTGAATGTGAAGGGAATCAGGTAGAGAACAGTCACTGCAATGGACAGGATGCCCAGGACAAGGTGCTGGCCACCAAAGAAAGGCAGGGAGGGTTGATACAGCCAAACTGTTTGGCCTTGTGCAGTGTCTGCATTGTAAATTGTAGTGTACCTCAGTGGAGTGATGACAGCATTCACAAGAGTTGAAGAGGAACAGAAGAGCAACAATGAAGATCCCTCCTAATGCATACAGTGGTAACTGAAGTAACCACACACTGGAGCACTCTTTACATTTGAATGAGCCAAACACTGCATGAACTGTAACCTGATGGGCATTCACTGCAGAGCAGGTTGTGACGACCATTGATGCATTGCTGACTGTCATCACTTGTATTGTCTATTGTTAAGCCTGACTGCAGGACTGAGTTGCAGAAGAACACTGGACAACCGGTGCGAAGTATGACATGTTCCTCCAAAAATCCAATCCTGTAATGTAACTGTTCTGCCTTGTACATTGTTGTATTAGTCCTGATGGTGCAAGTGAAATGGTGCTGTGCTAGGAATGGGTTGCATTCACATTGTTCACCATTATATTGTAAACCTCTACAGTGAGTGAGCTCATCGGGTATGAATCGATGTCCAAAGTCAGATTACTATTGGAAAAGGAACTGTTGGCTATGGTGATTTTGATGGTGTGGTAGTAGTGGGGTTGGTCATACATAGTTATGCCAAAGCCTATGATTTCATCGTCATCATTATCCAAATTGCACTGGGTCATAACGAAAGTGAAGTTGCAGTTCACTTCTGATGTGTGAGGACAGGCCTCAAAGCCGATATAAATGTGTGCCTCTGGGCTGAATGAGCTATCCATTATTGTGTAATCCCCAATTGGATTCTCTACAACCAATTTTGTGCTCTGAAAGTTGACAGAGTAAACACCAAAGTTACTTGTTTGTGTCACATAGACTCTAAAATTTATCTGTATTTTCAGCTGCTCTAATGTGACATCCCTTGATTGCCTTACAATGATCTGTAGATCACGTCTATTGTGTTTTGGCACTAAAGCACATATCTCAGCTCCCATAGCACATTTCTCTTCTCCTTTGAGTGTCACATTTCTTGCTCCCACAATTTTCAGGCTATTCCTTTGTGCATAATGAACTTGGTCTTGCAATTTAGGTGCATAAGTTACCTTATTTACTTTGAATATACATATATCCATGCTTAATACTATATATACAGACAGAGACTGCCGCCACCACTACCACCATGTTACACTCAGATTGTAATGCTTCTGCATGACAAATTATACTGATGTACACACATGACACTGTGGATAAGCTATATAGAGGTACAGATACAACTATATTCTCTGTACAGCAGTGGAAAATAATTGCATGCATGTGCAGTGCTAGCTAATTGTGGGTTTCTTCACTAACAAGTTAATGTTCAGTCTAGGAGTGATTATGACTCCACAAAGGATGTATTGTGCAAACATGTTCACATGTCAAGCCCATACGTACTTTTGTAAGAGTTCTTTGTTTGTAGTGTCTTGCTCAAGGGCATTGCATGGCATGCACCAGTTGATTGGGGGCACATGCACAAAATGCCATTTGTAATGAGCACTTTGTGTAGCTACTGTACATATGTAAAGTGTTATGGGGGGACTGTCCCCTGAAGAGTGTCTGTGTTTCACTTTTAAGACTTGCACCATGCATCTAGTGCCCTCAAAAGTGAGATAGTGAATGCATTAGTGCAGCATTGTATTTTACTAATACACTCATTTTGCAAACTCTTGTGTATGCATGTTTGTATGTATTTACATACATATGTACGTACGCAGTCATGGACAACATTGCAGCATTAACCACTCAAGTCCAATTCTGAATGACATACATGACTTGTGAGGATACACAAAGCTGAAGAGTGCACAATGTGATGCACAGCAAGTGGTATTTATACACATAATATTATGTCTCTTCATACTGTACCATTACGTCAGGCTTGTGAGGAAGGATGTGTACCACTACTGTATGTCTACCATTTGTAAGTGTTATGTACATTAAGGGCATCACATGACATGCATCACTCTCTTTACTGGTTAGATGTGTTCCCCTGAAATCACTGCTGATGACGTGTGACTGAAGCCTCCATAGTTGCCACTCCTCTAACCTTTGTGCACTTATGAGTTAATCTGTTTGTGCAGTATAACTACACATTCACACACTAGTGTTACAGTATAAGGTGACTAATGACTAATATTAATCAGTGCTGCACTAATGCATGCACTCACTTAGTGCACTCTTGGGCACCATTATGTCTACCACTTGTAAGTGTTCTGTACTTTAAGGGCATCACTAGTATTGGTTGGATGTGCTCCCTTTGAAATCACTGCTGATGAAGTGTGACTCTGGAGCCTATTCTGTTGCAAACTGATGCACACACAATGAAATGTAAGCAGTATGTAATGGGTTGTAGTAAGCATGTTCATTTATCTGCTTCAGACAATAAGCAAATGTACTGTAATGAGCTGTAGTAAACATGGTCATTTTTACTCCGTCACACGATAAGCAAATGTAAAGAGAGTCACTGTTTCTTCTTATGGCTCTTATCCACGACTGCATAGAGCATGTCAACATTAAGAGCCTTGCCATCTCCTTCACTCTGCTGACCAGACTCACTGTCTGTCATTGGCTCATACTTGAGCCCTACCATGTCATCATTCCCTTCTCCCTTCTCCACACCAACACTCTCAACCACTCCTTCCCCTTCCTCTGTCATCATACCTTTCTTTTTCATTGGCATGGAGTACAGATCACCTCTGTCTGCTGCGGCAGCCCCACCTTCTTTCTCCTTCTTGGTCCCCTTCTTCTTGTTCTTGTCCACAACAGCATACAGTTCCTCTATGTTGGCTGCACTGACTGGAGTAGTAGACACCTTTAGGACAGATTTCTCTGTGGATTTGATTTGTAATTTACTATTGACATCTTTAGTTGGATCAAAGCCATCAACGGCAGAGCTATTTTCATCACTCTTGCCATTGTCTGGATCTTCATAAATAGCACCTTTCTCTCTGATCTCAATCTCTTTCTCCATCACTGCAGTCTTGTTGTAGTATGGATTCTCATCCATCGTCATGTCTCCATTCTGCTCAAGAACGGTTTTCTTTCTCGCCACTACTACAAGAATTAGGCCCACCATGATCACCAAGACAATGAGGATGAACACACCCACACCAACCCCCACTCCAATGTATGTACCAATTGTTAATTGGTCACCTACAGGAAGTGGAGACATTAGACATGGAGGGACTGAGAGGATAAGTGAAAACACAGAGTGTCAGTGGTGCAAGAAGCATGCACTGACACATGCAAGAAGCATGCACATATTCATCTGTATGCCTGCAGAGTAATGGTTCTCAGTGTTATGTAATATGTTACACCAAATGGTCTTTATATATGCACATGTACTGTACTATGTATCTTATTTCTTTACATAATGCATGCAGTAAGTTGCTGTGATGGGGTATTCAAGTCTACAAAAATGCATACCATTAGTCTGCATGCTGTCTGTACTGGAATGTGGTGGTCCACTTGGTGTGGTGGGAGACCTGTCTCTTCTTGTTGATGTAGTAGCTGCTGTTGATGGAGATGGACTTCCTTTAGTTACAGGTGTAGTCATTGGACTTGTTGTTGGTCCATCTAGTGCACATGACCATACAATCAACACAAATTGAAAAACTGTGAACTAGTCAGGCAATACTTGACCCCTCCCCACAAGGGGGAGGGGTCACACTACCCCTGACTAACTGAGAACTTGATACTTCACTTACAGGACAATGTTGACCACGCCCATGTCACCCATTTCCACAACAATAAGTCACAAACACTACACATCATTGAGCACCTCCCACCTTCCTCCCTGCACTGCCCATCTGGTGTAAGACACTTCACTGCTGGCTGGTGACTGATGTTGGCTCCACTAACTGACCACACCTTCACTTTGTAGAGCTGGCCTACTACAAAACAGGATTGACTTGTTGCTACTCATCCACTTCCTCCATTAGCACTGACACTCATGTACTTCACTACAAATGTGATGTTTCGTACACTACACTGAAACTGTACAATATATCTCTCCACTTGGCTGCCATCTGGTGATGTAAGTGTCCACATAGTAGAGTCCTGGTCAAGTACAGTGGGTGGTGGCAGAGGGGCTGGGAGGATGGAATATCAAACAAGAGCAGTGATAAACATTATAGCCTGAGTTCACACACAGTCTGCCAGAGCAGTGTGTCTTGTGCTGCTAAGTTTGGCATATGGGGTAATAGCTTACCTGAATTCCTTAGGTAGAGTGAGAAGTAGTGTCTCTGTGATATGAAGCAATAGTAGAGTCCATTAGGATGGCGGCTACTTATCCAAATTGTGGCAGAGTTAAGAGTACTATTAGAAGGATCAATGAAATTGCTTCCCCTCATAAACTGTGGCCTTGGTGTCTGTCTCCCACTGTTACATGTTATCCACTGCTGTCCATCCCTCCCTGTTACCTGTTGTACATCAGTGATGAGGGAGTTCTCAGGGAGGAGGGAGATGGGGGTGTATAGGAAGGGAGCAGTGTTACCTATAATCATCATAGAGATGGATAATGTAAAGTGCACGTACAATATGTAGTGTCCATGGTATTGAATGGTGTGTGCCCTAACCTGTCACAGCGATCCGAAGTATAGAGCCAATTGCCACAGGTAGCATACTGCTGTAATTCACAGAACACCAGTACCTCCCTCCATAATCATAGGAAGTGACATCCACCAAAAGAGTGTCATTCACTACTCTGTAGTAGGGGTCTCCCTCTTGTATCTCACACCTCCCTCGAGTGCCTCCTGTGCAGTTGTGTTCCCACTTGTAGCTGACTACCTCACTGCCCACAGGTAGTTGTTCCACATCACAAGTCAGAAGGACTCTTGTTCCCAGAGTAAATCTGTCTGTATAGGGAGTCCTCACTGCTTCAATGTCCAGTTCTCCAGTGGCATTGTATGCCCTGATCCTCACTATAACAGCTCCATCTCCTGTGAGTCATGTGGATGGTACCCTACAATCACTTGTGTCCCCAGTTCCCTCCCTAGCAATCAGGCTATCCTTCCTACCTGATTGAAGACTGGTTGTGAAGAGTCCCAGTAAAACCACCACTACCTTCATTGTCAGAACCGTCACACAGTAGCTACCTGAACCACTCTCTTGAGACTAGCCAGCTAATTGGATGATTAGATAATGCAGTAATGCAATGCATACTCCGGATATTTGGAAAACAGGAATGGCAGAGTGAAGCGGAAGCTTCATGAAGGCCTCTTCCGGCTGCCAGCCAGTTGAGCCCAGTGGCGTCAGTTAAACGCCTACAAAATGGCTGTGGCCAGGAATCTAGTTAGCAGAATTACAAGTACTTTGTGGCGGCAACCGCTCCTCGTCTCTAAGCAGTGGACTAATGTGTACCCTTCCTCGCTGGGCCTTTCTCGGAATTCATCATCATACAGTAAGTTCGAACTGCGTATTAACCTGATATTTCTATCTGTAAGCTTGAACATGCGTAAACTAAAGCTTTGGTCGCTTCAGCATTATGTACACAAACACACTTTGATTTAATCTCAGCTCTGGTAGCTACTCTGAATTGTTCTGAGGTTAATTGACGGGCATAACGGTCGCTTTTCATGACTATTCTCCGGATGCATCGAGATCATCCAGACGGCCAGATGACTGTGGCATTGATTTTGACCGTGCCATCACGGAAGGCCAACTGTGATATAGCCAATGTGTGTGTGACTGCAGTAACATAATTATGTATTTAGGCAATGCAACTTGTTGTAAATTTAGTATTATATGACCTTTTGTTTCCTTTTCCCTTTTTTTTTCTCATTGTACATTTCCCTTCCAAGGCAGTGCGCATGTGTGCCTTATGTAATAATATTAATTGGTGGGTCTTGGTAAAAACTTTTCATGACTATTGTAAGTATGGCTGTGTATGTACGAGTCATGAAAAGCCTCTTTGTACGTCTCACTGTGCGCGTGTCTCACTATCAGTGCATGTGGGTGGAGTTTACTGTGTTCTTTTGTCACTGTCGGCTGAGCAGAGTATGTCACCAAGGATGTGGAGGACCTACCTCATGATGCCATGTCTGTGATGGACCGCAATGCAGAAACACTCTTCCTCACGGAAATAGTCAAAGGTTAGTCGCCTGTGCGCAGTCCTTCATGATGGAAATAGTTTGTATGTAAACATCTGGAGTATGTTCAAGATTCAGTGCTGTATTTAGAAAGTTTTTTTTGGGGGGGGGGGGGGGGGGGGAGGGGCTAGACTGAATTCCCAAGAAATGGGGGAGGGGGATACTATGTTGGCATATCCCTTGCTAAATTGCAAAAGTGGGTATAGCTTGAGGAGCAAATGGCCCTTCTTCAATGCACCCCTAGGATTGCAGCTAGCACTTGTTGTGGATATTTTTGTCCAAAAGCAAGCCACATCCCCCACACCCCTCCCACCTCAGGGATGTCCATGACTCTGAGCGCCTTCTTTCGAGAGCCGGCCACACTCAACTACCCCTTTGAGAAGGGCCCCCTCAGCCCCAGGTTCAGAGGGGAGCATGCCCTCAGGCGGTACCCCAATGGAGAGGAGCGCTGCATCGCATGCAAGCTCTGTGAAGCCATCTGTCCAGCTCAGGTGAGTCTCAGCACACCGTGCTGCCCCTTGCATCTCTCATGGGAGAGCCTCCTGCCATGGATGCCTGGAAAGGTGTGTCTAACCTGTGTAATTTGAAACGGATATTTTAGTGTGAGCATCTCAGGCAGCTGACAGCTGACAGCCTCACAGTTAAACCGTACGACCTGAAAGTTTCTGTGTGACTGCTCAATCATTCTCCCTGTTCCTAACTCCTTGTTCAGTTACAAAGCACATACATACATAGTATTTTCTGGTGCCGTACCAGTTTTGGGTCATGGGAACAGTGGTGCCGGGCTTTCCTTCCCGCCCCCCTTAGTTATCACAGACAGCCTGGGTACAAGGCTGCACAAGGCTACACACTAAATGATCCATGTGTTATGTGTACCTCAGAAAGGGTTGGTTCTCCAATACCAGCTTCACAACAGGGTTGAAAACCTTGCCGACATTTCGACCAGATGCTCGGTCTTCTTCTTCGCCCTGAAGAAGACCAGAGCATCTGGTCGAAACGTCAGCAAGGTTTTCAACCCTGTTGTGAAGCTGGTATTGGAGAACCAACCCTTTCTGATGCCTGAGCCAGCTGAGAAGCCCTGAGCCAGCTGAGAAGCCCTCACTTCACTATGTGTACCTATGTCCTAGGTATGTATTATCGTCCCTAATGTTACTGTTACAGAGTGGCATGGGAGACATGCCATCCATCACCCTGTTAGTTAGACTAAGAGTGTACGTGTACTATAAAGGGACCTATATCTCTCTGCCGTTGGTATGCAGGCGATAACCATTGAAGCAGAGACGCGTGACGATGGTAGTCGCAGAACAACGCGATATGACATTGACATGACCAAGTGCATCTACTGTGGGTTCTGCCAGGAGGCATGCCCCGTGGATGCCATTGTTGAGGTGGGTGGAGGGAGCGGGCATGTGTCTGTGTGCGAGTGTGTGCTATGTTTGAATGCAGCATGGTCGTGTGCATTATATTTGTATCACATTGTGTATGTGTGTATAATGGATATGGATATGTATGTATGTATGTATTTGTAGTAGTTTGTGTGAAAGGTGGGAGTGTGGTCTCACTGAGTTCTTCCACTCATTCCTCTTCACCCATTCCTGTCTCTTGTTGCCACTCTTTGCTGCCATGTGTTCCTCCTACTGCCCCAGGGCCCCAACTTTGAGTTCTCTACAGAGACCCACCAAGAACTACTCTACAACAAGGAGAAGCTACTCAATAACGGAGATAGATGGGAGAAGGAGATTGCAGCCAACATACAAGCAGACTACTTGTACCGCTGAACCTCACTGTATGCATAGTGTGTGTATGGTATGCGTGAACGTGTATTGTCATGTGACTGTCACGCGATGCTGAAAATGGCGGGAATATGAAGCTGCTTACAATTTTGATGGAGAAAGAGAACTCTGTCGAGTTTTTGGACGTCCCTCCTAAGATCATCAACGGATTAAGACATGGTAGGGTGAACTATAAACCGAAACATGGGGGGCGATATGTTGAAAGCTAGCCAAGTGCGGCTAGCATTGTTTTGCGGATGCTGAGTACATTGTTTGCCTACTGTTGGGCTAAGCCTAGGGGCGGCTGTAATACAACGCGTGGTGCCTGTAGTATGGTAGCATGTATGTAGTAGCTAAAGTTGGGGTGTTTGAGGTCAGTTCGGATGGCCAACTAAAGTTATAGTGTGAAGCCATTGAGACTCTGAGAGCTAGCTAAAGGTAACACCGAGTGGCAAGCATTAGGAAAGAAAGTCTGGTTAAAACTGTAACCCTGTTATAATTGCTTGCATATAATAGTTTTCAGATATCAATATAATATCTCATCAAACTACACTGTTTAGTTACTTGTCTTGTCTGGTATCTGGTGCTGCAGCCCGGATCAAGTCCATCTTGCAGATAATGGAGATGACAGACAGTGACCTGTCCCGTTGTGCCAAACTCTCCCAGCAGGAAGTGGCGGAACTGAGGGCAACTGCATCAAGAGCAATTCTGCACAGCAAGCCTTCTGTCTCTACTGCTGCAGACTTGCTCCTGGCAGGGAGGAAGGAGGGCAGTCATGGTGGGTGGTAGCAGTGACAAGTAGTTACAGTGCACTGTGTGCATGCAAGCACTATACTGTAGGAGATGGCACCTATTACATGACTGACGCTGCTTGGTTAAGTCAATTGGTCCAGTACCTTCTCTATTTTGTGCACATCTCTACCTCTCCTCTGCAATGTAATGCATCTTACAAATCTGGAGCTGTATCCACCCCCTCCTCTCCAGGGCGATTGAGTACCAGCTGTCCAGTGCTGGACAACTGGCTGAAGGGAGGCTTGCTGGTACCAGGTGTGACAGAGATTGCTGGCACCAGTGCAGCTGGAAAGACACAGATCTGCATGCAGCTCTCCCTCTCTGTTCAGCTACCTGCTGAGCAGGGTGGCCTGGATGGAGGTGTGTAGCTATTGAGCTTATACATCCATATTGAAGGGAGGGTGGAGTTGGCAAGTGGGAAGGTACTACACATACTCCAGTGTAGCTGCACAGAGATGCCTGTGTGATTCTGCAGTGAGAGAGCATTGGGAATGAACTGCTTTAATGAAGCATTTGCCACAGATGACTAAGAACTCGTTGTCTATTGTGTATTGTTAAAGTTCCTGTTACATTATGTGCATGTATTCTGTAAGGGCATGCTGTACGTAAGTCTTGCATTGCGTTTGTATTGATTGCATTGCATTGCATATTGACCTGGTCTCTTTGCAGCCTGTGCTTACATTTGTACTGAAGACGTGTTCCCTCATCGAAGACTGATGCAACTTGCAGAAGCCTTTGCAGAGAAGCACAAGAGCCTCGGTCACTCTGCCAAGACCTACACCGACAAGGTCATGCTGGCACACTGTGCTACTGTGGTGAGTGCTGGGGGCAATAGAGAGAAGTACCTCAACACCAACAACTGAAGTGTATATGGTAGTATGCAAAAGTACAGTGTTACAGATATGAACTGATGAGGAAGGTCTATGTACTCTTTACTTTTTGAAGGTCGCACAAGACGAGACTAACAATTCTTCCAACATGATGTTTTCTTTCTACTTTGTTTAGAACCACCTAGAGAACCTTCTGACCAATCAGGTTCCTCCCCTCATGTCAATGCGCAATGTCCGCCTTGTGATTATTGATTCTGTGGCTGCCGTCTTTAGAGCAGACTTCAACCAGAAGCAGCTCTTTACACGTGCACAACACCTCTGCTCCATTGGCTCCAAACTGAGGAGTCTTGCTGCCAAGCATGGTGCTGCAGTGGTGGTAGTGAACCAGGTCACAGCTGACATGAATGCTGGTCCACGGAGGTAAGCATGTTGGGAACAAGAGCACTCTGCCTACAGTCACTCACACATACAAACCAGGCTGCACATGCCAACATAGTCCAGCTAAGGCCATTTGCATGTAGCCTGTACTGCTGTGTGTCCAGTGTCCCATGGGTTCCTGTGGTCCCATCATACACAGTGAAGCAGTGAAGCCCTGCCTGGGAGAGACATGGGCCAGTCAGGTGAACATTAGGCTGCTGGTGGACAGGACCAACGTCACACAGGTACACTGTCATAGCTTATGACCCCTGCATGAGTCAGTTACACTGCGTACACTGCATGACGTATTGGAGATCGCTGCTGTGTCTTGTGCATGTACATAAGTAGTGCTGTACTATTGAGAATGTAGGGCATAAGGAGGGGGCTCCTAAGGGGTTTAGGAACCCCCTCCAGAAATACGTAAGGCAAAAGTAGAATCCCCATAATGCAGCACCCTTCCGAACGGGAATAGTGTCCTGATTATAGGGGTGTCCACACCCCAGGGGTATGGCATACATATGTGCCCATGTATTAGGGCATTCATGTAGTATAATGTGAACAGTGATCAGTACCAGATAATTTTGGTAGAGGCTGTTCACTCGAATACACTACACACACACTACTTATGCATATGATAAGGGTAGTTGTGTGTGCTGAGTTTCCCACACTACAGACAAGTTGCCAACCTTAGCAAGTTTGCATACACAATTTGTGGTGCTATCTGTTTACTGTGTTGTATAGGCCAGTGCACCAGATGCTGTCCACAGTACCAATACCAGGGTATCCATATTTCAAGGGAAGCTCTATATTGCTAGAATAGGACCAATCATTAGGATATTTGCAAGTGTCCGCATAATCGAGGCATCCACTTTTAGGGCTATCCACAAGTTGGGGCTCCGCTGTGTTTACCCGTTGTGCTGATTCTAAACTATAAGAGACATTCACAGTTTAGTGTATGTTGGTTCTCCATGTATCCAGCTTACTAAAATGTATACTTGCTTGAGTTGGCAATTTTACTGGTGTAATTTCTGACACCATGTCATTTCCTCATAAAATAAAAATGTAAACCATACTTAAAATTTCTGCTATGACCCTGGTGTGTGACTATGAATATATGACTGTGAGTCAATATTGCAAAGGGGCCTCAATCTCATGCTGTAGAGAGAGAAATTGAATATTGCATGATATACATTCCGTCGACACCCACACTAGAGTGGTTGGTTGCCTAGTACATACGTAGCTTGTATAGTGTGTATACCTTTACAGTGCTGTCAGCTGAGTACACATTCTACAGAGGCACCACTGCAGTAGATTTGTGGAGGCCTTTATCATGTAGTACTTCTCTTCTTCCTTCTATTTAGCCTCAAATTAGTAACAGCCACCACTCCCTCCGCACCATGTCTGTTCTGCTAGCCCCTCACTTACCAGAAAGTACCATCCACTATTTCATTAATGAGCACGGTGTACATGGAATCAATACAGACAAGACTGTCAACTCCTAACAGCTGCTAGTTGGCTTGGTGATTGTCAGCAGCAACCAACCAGGATGTCCAAAAGTTCCTATTTATTGGCTTGTAATGTACAGTACTGTATATACTGTACATAGTGTGCTCGGCAAACATCCTGTGTTTGATACTGTCACTGCTTGTGTCTTTATGAGTGCCATTGTCTATTACTGGAATGTACATTGTGTGGCACGTTTGGTGTATGTGGGCTCTGAGCAGTATAGCTTTGTGAATGGCATAGTCTGGTTTAGGTGCATGTACTGTATGTGCATAGCTGTCTTAGTGTGGGTGGTGGGTGGTGGTGTGGGGGAAGTTTGGAAACAAGTAGCAGGCAGTATCACTTAGTGTTACATGGAAACAACTGCACTTACTTACCTTATGAAGGAACATCATATGCTCATCAATGTAACAGAACAAGATCAATCAAAAACAGTAACTCACATATAAACTGTCATGCACTGAGTTTGGGCATTATTTGGCACTTGTTTCCCAATGCTGATTTAGCTGCTGTGTACAGCAGATTTATGCAATCTTGCAACAGTCTCCAAACTTTGGGCAGCCCTTATATATCTGCATGGTAGGAATATGAAAGCAAACCACTGCAGGCACCACTGAATGATAATTAAGGAAACTGCATGAGAGAATGACTTAAATGCAAATGGAGGTATATGGACTAATCCATTGTTACTGTATATTTGAAAAGACAAAGATCTGAAAGAACTGCACTTTCAACAACCTTCACTGTACACAAAAAGCACATGCCCTTGTACAGTACATTGATTAATTTACATGCATATATGCATATAGGTCAAAGAGGAAGAACCCTAGCTCACCAGCTGAAGGGACACAGACAGGCTGTGGAAACCTGGCATATATAATCAACAGTGGCTGAACATGCTGCACAAGAGTCACATGCCATTGACTGGGAGGTGCGCCATAGTGATAGATGTCCAGCAGCGATTTCACCAGAGATCCCTATTGGAGTCGTGGCACATTCATTAGCAGATAAGTATGATGAACAGAGATGAAGGCAGTCTTCCACAGGTGTACCACCTCCTCATCTGCCAACTCTATCCTCAAGCTAAACACCCTTGCTATCCCAAGATCCTCCTACACCTCTGTCATTGACTCTAGCGTTATGTTTACACCTTTGCTCACACCCCATGTGACCACCCACGCATTTTATTTTCCATTCACACGGTTGTCTCACCTGCCACTCCCATCTGTCTGTATAATTATATAAGTCACCTTGCCTTGTACTATGCTACCACTGATGAAGACCCCAGATCAGGTCAAAACGTTTGGTTAATTAACTGACAAGTGACAACTGCCCCAATCCCCCGCTAGTGGAGTTCTTGATTTGGAAACATGAGTACACCTAGCCACACAGAGATTTTCAAGTAGAAAGTTTACCTGACTTACAACTGGACAAATATCAACAAAGACCAAATGCAGTCTAAAGAACCAAGTTAGACAACTACGTAGCTACAAACTCTGTGCTTAATGTGGCACAAATCTGGTCTCCAAAGACTAGCTAACTGGCTAACTTGTCTCTGTGTGCATCTCTAGTCATACGCCGAATGAAACCAGTGCCATGAATAACAATGAACGACAACAGCTAGCTACTGTAATCATTAACACACTAGCTAGCTAGCTACCAGTCAGTCCCAAACTACCTGATTGCTCATCATTTGGTGTCTGTCACACCTTCTATTGCAACAGGTTTTGGGATCACTCCCTTACAACCGCTCCCACTGCTATTATGCAATTAATCATCATAATAATGCATGTGCACGTCATTCAGTAGGAAAGTTGCTGAGTGTGTGTGTTGTGGGTGTGCAGGTGTGTTTGTCATTCGATCATCAACTAGAACACACTTCTTGCACTTGCATGTGGTGGCTATAGCTACCCAAATTTTGCAGTTTGACCTAGTCATCTTTTCCCTAGGTAGCTACTGTACTATTAATAGCACTGGTACAAGCACTGATCAATGCACATACTGCAACTTATCCAGCTGCATGCAGTGGTGGTGGTATAGATGATCTATGTATACTGCAAGGATCAAGGCTCCATAATTTACAGGTGTGTCTGCTGTGTTCAAAACATCTACATTCCATAGTTATATGCCATGGGCCAGCTGCAGGTAAGGCAATACAGTATGACATTGTCTAACATATCACATCTAATCCTGCTAATTTATAACACATCAATTGCATATTAATACAGTCAATTCACTCATTTCGCATTACTGCATACATGTACATGTGTGTCATTGATGATCAAAATAAAATACAATATCAAAATTAATAATGAACAATAAATGTATATTGTGCTACACTAAATGGCTGCCTGTAGATTAGCTCAAACTCATCTCTCATGTCAATCACACTGATAACGCATACAAAATTTTAAAATAAAAACTAATACGTATCCAAGTAAGAAATCAAATTCACGCACATGGGTAGTTCCTTCAGTGCAATGATTGCACTGTTGTGGTGGGCTACGTCTGCTTACTGTCATCTTTGAGTGTCTTGACCTCCCTTTCACTGGATCCACTACTGCCATCGCTGGCTCCATGGAGCTTCTCGCGCAAGGTGCTCGGGGAGGTGCGCTGCCACTCGGTGATGTCATACATCTCAGAAGGAAGGGAGAGATAGTACATGAGCACTCCGACCTGTGACATGATGTCCAGGGTGGCCTCCAGTTCCCTGTTCTCCCTCTTGCCTGGGCGGATGAGGTTGGGGCCAAAGAGGGTTGCCAGGTTGGTCAACGTCATCTTGTTCTCATTCGAATAGTCTGCCACTCTACACACAATTAGTAAGAGGAACATGGTACAGCTATACTGCTAAAAGACTATCGTATTTTGCAATGTACAGTATTCACGTTATACAGTGGTCAACAGAGACAACACTGTGCAAGGGAACAAGTGTTGAGAGATTCCACACACCACATTGTACACACACTGGATGCCAAGGGTAAGGTGCAGTACATGTACTGTTCTATGAACTACCCTCAAAAGTGCACACGAGTCCATTGGCTTACCGTTTAAGGTGCTCTAGTATATAAATAGCAGTCCTGAAGTGAGACAGAGGCAAAGAGTGTAGCAGAGTTATTAGGCACTGGTCCCGAGCGTCAGGGTCCTTCAAGCCTGCAGCCACATGAGGAAGAAGGAAGGAAGGGTGGGGACAGAGGAAGCAGTGTACAAACTATAATGATTCTATATATGCAACATGACGTGACGTTGCAGTTCAAGTGCATACAGCATACACAACACTGACATCACACTGTACACAGCACAGATCCTATATACGTACTTGCACATGTGCCTATAGCAATGGTACTGCCTAGTTTGATAGATGCTCATACAACAGCAGTGAATGAGCTCAGGTGCTTGCTAATCCCTAGTCTGAATGTACAACATGACCTTCAATACAAATAAGTTATACCGAGATCCGAGGTGTCTACGGGATTTAGAACACCGTGGGAAACCGATTACTATAGAGGCCCACGCGCGAAGCGCAAGGGCCTCTATATCGGTTTCCCACTTCACTCCAAGCTTGTCGCAGCTACGTTGTCGAAAGTTTGCCTTTAAGCGCCAGAAGCTACCAGAGGTGGTATAAGTGAATCAGAGGTGGTATAAGCGATTTAGAACACCACCGTTGGACCAATCAGATTACAGCAATTTGTTGCATCACGGTCTAAATACTGTTATGGTTCCATTGCAGTTCGCTTGTGCGTGTGTTAGAGAGTGCTGTATATGTGGTTGTACATAATGGAGCTGCAGTAAGATGAACCTGACACTAACCCTAAGCCTTATATGTAGGACTAACACATGGTTCACGGTTGGTGCATGAAACACTTTAAAATGGAAGGTTTAGCATGGACTGTTTCCAGTGGAAGACACTACCAGGGAGTCCGGCACTGAAACTGGCCTTCATATTGCATTCTCAATACCAGTGAAGTCCAAGTATACAGGCACAATGCATTCATATGCTGTAGGTAGTTCATTACAGCTATGAAGGGTAACAGACTCACTGAAGCCTTGAATGAAGCTGGTGTACATGGGGTCAGTGAAGAGTGGCTCGGGAAGCTGTCTGAAGTACTTCTTCAGCAGTCCTGCAACAGCATGGATGTCCATGTCTGCAGCCATCGACTGTGCCTTCAGGTAGTCTGCACACACAATGAGGGAGAGGGGCACACATTCATAAAATAGGACATTAATGCTACAGTGAAGTGGTGTTGGTAACAGTCCTATCTGTCAAGCACTATCGTGTACCTGCAGTGTGTGTGGGGGTGTGTGTGGGTGTGGGTGGGTGGGGGTGGGAGTGGGGGTGGGGGTGCATGCCTACTGCCTAGTCACCTGTGTCAAAAGCCTTTGAGAGCTCGTCCAGGTCTCGCATGACACCAGCCACACGATAGATACCAACCTCAGTCAAACCTGTACACACACACGAGGTATTAGGACAACAGATAATACACATACTACACCACAGTGTAAGAGTACGTGAACAACACCACACACAGTTGGACCAAGTTCTGGGTCAAGCCATGTCATGGAGTCAATTAGATACCCTAGTATAGCCAGCCCCACTTTCGCACACCTACGCCATAGTGGCAGCCAAAAGTAGGCTAGGGACGCGACTAAGTGCATTAGGCTGAATTTTATCACAGACAATTCCAAAAACAGAACCAAATCCCCAGACACCCACTACAGCACATGACTGAGCACACTGGGTCCACACAGTCACTTCTACAGCACATGACTGAGCACACTGGGTCCACACAGTCACTTCTACAGCACATGACTGACCACACTACAGCAATTCAACAACTCAGTGTTCTGACAGAAATGTCAGGAGGTCCAGTCTCACCTCTCCTCTCCACCTCATGGACACATGTCTCCACCAGCAAAGGAATGTCATGTTTCTCATTCCTATGTACATGGGTACACGTAGATACACATTGATAGACACCCATAGCTGCTACATTCATGTGGCAGAGTGACACACCAACCCCAAGAAGCATTCAAGGTTGTTGGGATATTCTATACTTGCATTGTATCCAGAAACTAAAATACGCTAAACACCTAGTGATAACAAATGCAGTAACCATGTAATTTCACTAGTAACATCTATTGTAACAGAATAGTTCAAAACGAGTGAGCACAAAAGAGGTCCACTTTGTGCAGTACAGTACGTGACAATGCCCCCTCCTCTGTCCCCCTGCACACTCACACTGTCACGTCATTCAGTGGCACACCGAAGACGCCTGAGCTGGCCAGAGCAGGCTTGTGTGCCATGGCGTCATGGCTGGTGAAGTACTGCAGCACCAATTCAGAGGTGCCCTGAGGGTGCAGGCTGATCGTGGACTTGACCCTGCGGCCACGACGCAACTCCACAACGGGAAGCTACAGAGGACGGCAGTGGAGGGGCAATTAATGCCCACAAACACAGCCAGTCCACTTTGCTGAGCTACATGCATGTATGCATACCGTGCACAAGTAAGGTAGGTAGGCCTAAACACACGAAGTACTGTGCATTCATTTAAAAGACAGTTTGACTGTGAAGGGAGTGGAATTGAACGACCATTGTATAGTACTGGGACACTTTTATAGCACACACATAGGTATGAAGTCACTCATTGCACATACGTACGTACAACCACTATACTATACTATACTATACTATACTATACTATACTATACTATACTATACTATACTATACTATACTATACTATACGTACATTCAAAGACACTCACCACACATGATCCTCTTGCAATGACTTCCTCCTTCAGAAGCTGCTTTGCACACACCAAGACCCTCATCTTCTGAGAGCCATCAAGGTCAATTTCAAAGCCCTAAAATATACCACAAACAGGAAATAGTGAATGACACACAGTACATGGCATCTCACGTATGCACACATGTATGCACACAACACACACACAACACACACATATACACACACAACACACACACACACACACAACACACACACACACACACACACACACACACACACACACACACACACACACACACACACACACACACACACACACACACACACACACACACACACACACACACACACACACACATACTGCGCACACAGATACAGGTAACTCACCTGGTCCCACTGCACATCACCCTCAATGGGTGCCGCAGGAGTGGTGCGTGCCTTCCTGTAGAATCGTCCATACTCATCCACCTCCAGTGCACAGTACAGGTCTGAAGGGAGGAGAAGTGGGTGTGAAGAAGGGAGGGGAGGGGAGGAGAAGGGAGAGTCACAAACTATGAACTTGCTGCTGCTTGCCATGTGGCACAGTGGCACATTATTCCCAACACCTTCAGATACAGTTAGCCACCCACACCACACACACAGCGACAATGATAGCATTAAGATGCCCCACAATCTGCAGCCAGAGTGATCAAGTGCTTTTTATGGAATTAAGATAAATTATGTTACACCCTCAAACACTTAAGTACTTAAACATAAATGCCTTTCACTAGGACCAAGAAAGTCAACCCAATCCAGACTCCATCTGGCTTGACACAGCCTCACTCACTAACACACACACACACACACACACACACACACACACACACACACACACATGTGCAGGTGAAAACCATCTTGATATGATCTTTGAGCACCGGCGCACTGAAATACCTTGTGTATATTCCTATGTCAGTGCCCAACAATTGTAGCAAGGCATCACTCCCACTGTACGCAGCAGTGACCCAATGTGACATCACACATACAGGTAAGTACTAGCTTTGCTCACTTGGCTTCACTTTGAGGTCCCTGGCCTCCTTGACCTGCACCCTAATGACACCAGTGAGGTACTCACGCTCTGCATCAGCGGGCGTTCAGAGGGGAGGGAGGGAGGGATGACTACATGACAACAACCTCCTCATTCACTATCTAACCTCATGGCACTGTGTATGTATGTACCAAACCCAGTATGCTAGAGCCAGGCTCTGTTCTCTCCCCTGCCCCCATGCAATCCTACTCACCATCGCCTGTCTGAAGGGATGAGATGTCTCTGGTACTGTTGAGCTGTGCACAATAAGTGGAAGGAGAGAACACTATGGCACCATGCACACACATGCACACACACACGCACGCAGAGAGAGAGAGAGAGAGAGACACACACATGCACACAAACTGAAGCAGCCCCACACTACACAACTACATCATCCCCTATCACTGCCCGCACTGCCTCTCCTCCTGACATAAGTACAACACATTGCGATGGCCAGACAGTGCTAATTAGCATACTTTCACTACTGCCTACACCGAGTGCAGCAACCCCCTACATCTCTCGGTAGACTGTATGAATTATAGTCCTACTGTGCAGCTACAGAGAGTGTGTGCAACCATCCACTGTCCCCTTACCTTCTGCTTGTTGAGCAAGTCCTGTACATCCAGAACTGACAGAGACATCTTCTCTGCTGCAAGTGGGAGGTTTGGAGGGGAGAGAGTTGCTCAGAGGGTAAGTACTACGATGTTGGCAATTATATCACTAATAGTGTACACCAAATGACAGTCGGATGAGCGTCTATATCTGTAAGCACCAACACACTCCCTGTACGCCAGCACTGTACAACACACTCCCTGTACGCCAGCACCGTACAACACACTCCCAGTACACAAGCACCGTACAACACACTCCCAGTACACCAGCACCATACAACACACTCCCAGCACCGTACAACACACTCCCAGTACACCAGCACTGTAAAACACACTCCCAGTACACCAGCACCGTACAACACACTCCCAGCACCGTACAACACACTCCCAGTACGCCAGCACTGTACAACACACTCCCAGTACGCCAGCACTGTACAACACACTCCCAGTACGCCAGCACTGTAAAACACACTCCCAGCACGCCAGCACTGTAAAACACACTCCCGGTACACCAGCACTGTACAACACACTCCCGGTACACCAGCACTATACAACACACTCCCAGTACGCCAGCACTGTACAACACACTCCCAGTACACCAGCACTGTACAACACACTCCCAGTACGCCAGCACTGTACAACACACTCCCAGCACCGTACAACACACTCCCAGTACACCAGCACTGTAAAACACACTCCCAGTACGCCAGCACTGTACAACACACTCCCAGTACGCCAGCACTGTACAACACACTCCCAGTACGCCAGCACTGTACAACACACTCCCAGTACGCCAGCACTGTAAAACACACTCCCAGTACGCCAGCACTGTACAACACACTCCCGGTACACCAGCACTGTACAACACACTCCCGGTACACCAGCACTGTACAACACACTCCCAGTACGCCAGCACTGTACAACACACTCCCAGTACACCAGCACCGTACAACACACTCCCAGTACACCAGCACTGTACAACACACTCCCAGTACACCAGCACTGTACAACACACTCCCAGCACCATACAACACACCGCACTTCACTGCAACACAGTGTAAGGAGCAGAGTGCAGGCCTGCTCCTAATGCCAGTCCCCACACTACAACACAGCTGCACTGCTGCAGACACAAAGGAGTGCACAATGTCTCCACACAGGAGAGTACCCAGTGAATCAGTGAGGTAACAGTAATGGATGTGACTACATATGTATGTATGTATGTGGATGTTTGCACCATTGGCTTCGGCCTCATACATACGTATGTAGGGGCGGTACACTGATACGAAATTCTTGAGCAAGACACAACTGGGTCGAAACGTCCAGCATTTGATTTATCGTTACCAGTTGTGTCTTGCTCAATAATTTCGTATTAGTGTATCATCAACGCAACTATGAGCCCCTACAGTATCATGTAGTGACAGGATGCAATTACAAAATTACAGAATATCAACACCACAGCCAGTACTATCTTTACCACATAATCATGGAAATGATCACTGATTCATCAATGGTATGCACACTATTCTTTCACCTTTTGGTTGCAGTTTCTTGATAGCTGCAATCCACGACTCCCTAATGTCCTCAGAGTGAACGACAAAGACATAGTTCTACATGAGGAGAGATACACACACAGAGACTGTCACATGACCATCACATGACTATCACATGCTGCAACCTCCCTCCCATCCATACTCACCTTGCCAGAAGTAGTAAAGAACCTTAGAGGGAGGCTGGGCTCAGCCACCCAGTACTCAGCAAGCTGGAATGGGTGAGGAGAGACAGTGTGCATGAAGGAGAAAGTAGAGTGTGATGAGGCAAGAAAGAGAGCTGACACAGCCTCAACGGATCACACACAAGTCACAACAGATCCTCTAGATCCACACACCTGCTCATTCAACTTCTTGACCAGCTTTGCACTCTTTGTAGCGATCTTGCCCTTTCGTCTCTGTACAGGCACACAGCAAGAGAACGAATACACCAGTGCACATGCATACGTTATATACATACCAGTGCACACACAACGATGTGCAAACATGGCGGCCACAGCAATATATACTGTACAAAGGATGCACATCAAAATCACAGTATTATTAACACACTGGCTATAAACAAATAGTTCTGTCAACCATTGTTCAAATCTACCGCACAGCTCCCTTCTTCCTCCCAACCTTCCCATGCACAGCTCACCCCCAAAGATCCCATTGCAGCGCTGTCCCTGTCCCCACCACCCTTGAGCTGTGCCTTCAGCTCTGCTATCCGAGACCGCATGGCAGAGAGCTGGACATCACTTGTGGCCGTTACAGGCTTGCGAGCTGTGGAGACAAGAACAAAGAGTGAGGAATAGTGGAAAGGTAACAGAGAAGCACCAAACACAAGTGGACAGAGCTCAGAGCAATGTACACACATTAGAGTCATGCCACATCTCATATGTACATAGCAAAGTCTACATTCCACACTTAACACTGCTTTAACAACACTGCATGGACCCCTGCGTGTATATAGCATGCATAATGCACTGGTTTCCTCATAACAGTATTTATACATAAAAACACAAATATGCCAGTACAGCAATTCTATATAAAATCAGCTCTAAACTTATGCCTAGCTCTAGTATTAAATGGGAATTTGTATTATAGTGCAGAGGTGACACGTGTTATGTATCCTTACATAGAGAACCAGACGAATATGCAGTGTCACAGAAACACACATACACACAATGCTCACATATGCACACAAACACAGACACACGCACACACACACACACACGCGCACACACACACACACACACACACACACACACACACACACACACACACACTTACGTACCCTCTGTTCCTGCATCAGGGGGAGGGACAAACATCAGGTCGGCCAGAGGAATGTGCCACTTGTGCTCCAGCTTGACACTGTCCCTACAAGTGGACGCACAAGGGACACACAGAGTGGCATGCATACACACACTTCAAACCTGACTTAGTCAATATGTTACCCCTCCCACCCCCCCCCCCCCAGACTAAGAGAGCAAGTGCAGCGCATACATACATACGTACGTACATACATACAAGACTGTTGAGTGAACACACACACATCCTGTTAAGCTGTTTAGCTCTACTCACCTGGCTCTTTTCTGCTTGGCACACACGAGCAAGTCGTTGAAGAGCAGTAAACTCCTCACTTTCCTCACACCCTCTACACACACACACGAAGTAAACATACTTTAATGCACAAACCAGCCGCACAGTTACAACTTATAATGGAGTGAGATACACACAGAGTGTGGGCTGCAAAGAGGGGCAGGTCTGGCCACACACCTGATAGCTCCACCATCAGCTGATCCTTCACAAGCTGTTTGTTCTGACTGTAACTCAGCTGCACCCAACAGAGAGGAACACACAACTTATCTTAACACGACAACAATACTTGTGCATACATTGTAATACTGACTGGTGTTACGTATCATCACTATGTACATGTACAGTACCTCTCTGAAGGACATAGGGTCGTTGGTGCTGGCAATGAAGTCCGACATGGCCTTGAGTGATTCCCGCAGTATCCGATAGTCTGCGTGGTCCTCTGGGGTATGCTGACATAGGTCCTACATAGGTATACACACACACAGATGGGTACATCACATGACAGTCACATGACAGTCACACGACAGTCACCCTGTCTAACTTACGTACATTGAGTACTAAGGAATAGCTCTGGAGTCTTTCAATAGGTTTCCGCAACAAATCTACACATTGAGAGGAAATCAGCAGTGACACCACTTGCAGCTCCAGGATACTGCACGTCACCAGTGACCTCAGTCTGATAAGGTACCACCATAACATGACAGAGCCCTTTCATATACACAGCCCATTGGTGAAGTTCCTAACCCATGTGGACTAACCTTCGACAGAGGGGACATCTGGAATAGTCCGAGCTACTGATTCATGGACATCCTACAAGAAACAAAGAAGAAAGCCCTTCTGAGTCACACCCTCCCACATGCATGCCGTGGACACTCGACAGCTACACATTCATGTTCCGGCATATGCACATGCATAAGTACTAGTTATAACATGGCCGTGAGGGCGCTGGCTGATTTATCACACGAGGGCGCAAAGCGCCCGAGTGCGATAAATCAGCTAAGCGCCCGAGCGGCCGTGTTATAACTGACTTGTTACGATTCAAACAGCAGTGATTAGCGCTTGAATTCGTTCGCTGTCGAATGAATTTACCGAACGAATCTGACCGAAGTTACTATGGAAACCAGAGAACACGCTCTTCTCGGAGCACAAGGCGAAAGGCGAGAAGCGTCGCAAAAAAGGCTGTCAGCGGCCTCTCGTACTGAATAAAGCGTCGGCGCCGCTTGAGTCGGCACTAGGGCAGACGATTAGAAGTCCTACAAGCAGCGTATGAAGGGAGAACTTTCTTTTTAGAGAGTGTACTAGGATTTAAAAGACTGGAGAACTTGGGAGTGGCGAGACCTACTTTCAATTTGATCCATCAAGTGAACTCGGGAAAGGGAATCTTGGTTTCTCTATCACTAAAGACATTACATGCACAATTACATGTCACTGCTATAAAAATACACGTGTGCTAGGCATAATTTATGTGATGACCATGCTTCCAAGTGTCAAGCACTCATCATTCCAGAGCCAATGTTCATGAGAAAGTTCACAAGGTGATGAATATCAAAGGCATTTTGCTAAAGCAGTAAACAAAACGTTTGTTTAAGGCTAAAAAGTGATTGGGTTAGCAAATAAGAGCCCCACTCGACGCAGTGTGTTATGAGGTGTGAAAGCGTAAACAGTGGCGTTATGCGAAATTAGCACACTGCAGTTTGCTTTGATGTATGGCTTCCTCATGTAACAAGTACAGTTACAGCAAATGCACGCACACCTATGTACACTCCTGTCCACCCACCACCATGCACTCTGCATGCCTGTGCAGACACTCACACCCAAGAACTGTTGGAAGCTTGACACACTCTGCCTGGACCTCTTCAAGTGGCCAATGGACTTATGGTACATCTCTACATAGTCTCTGTATAAAGTGATGCACTTGCACTGGGGGGGGGGGAGGGGGCAGGGGAGAGGCAGGGGGAGAGGGGGGAGGGCAGGAGAGGGGAGGGAGAGAGAGGGAGGGAGGGGGAGGGGCAGGGGGAGAGAGGGCAGGGCAGGAAAGGGGAGGGAGAGGCAAGGGGGCAGGGGAGAGGGGGAGGGGCAGGGGGAGAGAAGGCAGGGCAGGAGAGAGGAGGGAGAGGGAGGGGGAGGGGGAGAGAGGGGAGGGAGGGGGAGGGGCAGGGGGAGAGAGGGCAGGGCAGGAAAGGGGAGGGAGAGGGAGGGGCAAGGGGAGAGAGGGGAAGGAGGGGGAGGGGCAGGGGGAGAGAGGGGAGGGCAGGAGAGGGGAGGGAGGGGCAGGGAAGGACAAGGGCCAGAGTCAGTCACATGATCAGATGAGCATCCCATCAATCTTATACACAATCACTAAAATTGAAACACATCACTACTGATAGTGAATGTGCTACAAGAGTGCAAGGATAACCTGAAACAAAAAGCACCAAGTTATAATTTCTGGATCAATTTTCAATGTGCTAGCAAGCAGGTACATCAAAACTCAAAATCCATCCATAACAAGGTAACCACACTATACAAACAATCACTATAGTACATACGTATGCGCACAGGCGTCAGTGGAGGGGGGTTAGTCACACTGTGTGTGCCACACAAACAGCTAGATGGTCACAGACCACCAGGTGCCCCTTCACATCCTTCACACACACACAGTAGGTACACACACATTCACGCCATCCTTCCCACATACAGTGTGTTTGCACCATAACACAGCATATTGTATGCAAACACTTCAGATAGACACACTGCCACTTGGACCCACCAGCTCAATAAAGATTTCCCCAACACACACATCACTGGACCAGTTCTCTGCCCTTTCCTCAAACTGTGCATACAGCCGGCTGTGTAGCTCCTGCAACTCGTCTATACCGTAGAAAATGGTGCGTATGCTCTTCTCGTCCAGAAGTGGATGGGAGGTGTCTGCCACAGCCAGCAGAGGAGCCCGGTAGTTCTGCATAGCAAGCACGTGGCACACAACACAGAGCATAAGATACAGCAGAGCAGAGGCTACACTAGAGTAGCCTCATAAGATACAGCAGAGCAGAGGCTACACTAGAGTAGCCTCATAAGATACAGCAGAGTAGAGGCTACACTAGAGTAGCCTCATAAGATACAGCAGAGCAGAGGCTACACTAGAGTAGCCTCATAAGATACAGCAGAGCAGAGGCTACACTAGAGTAGCCTCATAAGATACAGCAGAGTAGAGGCTACACTAGAGTAGCCTCATAAGATACAGCAGAGCAGAGGCTACACTAGAGTAGCCTCATAAGATACAGCAGAGTAGAGGCTACACTAGAGTAGCCTCATAAGATACAGCAGAGCAGAGGCTACACTAGAGTAGCCTCATAAGATACAGCAGAGTACAGGCTACACTAGAGTAGCCTCATAAGATACAGCAGAGCAGAGGCTACACTAGAGTAGCCTCATAAGATACAGCAGAGTAGAGGCTACACTAGAGTAGCCTCATAAGATACAGCAGAGCAGAGGCTACACTAGAGTAGCCTCATAAGATACAGCAGAGCAGAGGCTACACTAGAGTAGCCACCTCTTGCAGTTCACCAGCCGTCTGCTTAATTGTTGCCATATATGGAAGTCATCACCACAGGCAGAACGGCACAAACACTGCAACCACTTTACACTAACACCCCATCTAACCCAGCACTGCTGATGCATACACCTACGTATGCTCACAAACATGCACACACAGTACATATATACATAGTCCATGCACACACCCACACCCACACCCACACCCACACCCACACCCACACCTACACACACACACACACACACATCCACACGCCCACACACACATGTAGGCGCATACATTCACACACTACCCAGCTGACCTCCTTCAAGATAGTGAGCCATGTGAGGTAGGTCTTCTCTGCACTCACGATCCCCGACACCACCAGCTTGCGCATGACCAGTGTCTCTCCCTCTACCACAGTGGTCCGGTACAGTGCAGACACGCGAGAAGGCCTCTTGCGCTCCTCTATCTACAATACAGTACGTATATAGGGACAGCACCACACAGCAGACAGTTGGTACTGTTGGCACGGTTACGTACAGTAACACTGTCTATCTACGTATATGTGTGATTATGACATGACACGGAAGCACAGAAGGCAGTGACATTGTCACCACAGTGTGCTGTGACAATGTCACTGCAGTTACAGTAACACGTCAACAGTGACAAGGTGATTACAGTGTGGACATAATGCTGTCAACACAGTTACAGGTATGTACATACGTACGTACATGCAGCAGCTAACACTCTGGTGTGATCACATCCCCCAAAAGTACAACTTCACTCATGCACACAGTAGCAACCCTGCCTCCCAGACAGCACACTCACCCCTTCCCCACTCAGTCCCGTTGAAGAGGAGTGTGAGGGTGACCGCCGCTTGGGTCGGTTCTGCATCCAGTACTGTTTCATCTCCATGTCTCCTTCATTGAGCATGTCGTCTGTGGAGCCCATCAGCACTCGTTGGCCGCCATCCAGGTCATCCAAAGAGTGCAGGCTCTGTGATGCCAGAACGGAGTAGAATGCACTTGCACTCTCTGACAGGTCGCTCAAGACAGCCTGCTCCAGGTTTGCCTGTGAGTCAGTTTCATAGTCTGGCAAGTCGTCAAACGAGAGGCTGATCTCATCCAGCTCTGGTCCAGAGGGCACCCGGTGGATGGGGTTGGCTGACCTCCTCCCTGACTGCCTGCCTGCAGCCCCTGGCTCTAGCAGCTTGTCTTGGGAGGTGCGTCTGGTGCCGAGTACAGCTCCTGCAGGACGATCAGTATGGCCCTCTCCTAGAGTGGGGCTGACAGGGAAAATCCGGGGCCCTTGCGGATGACTAGAGCGTGTCTGTGCCATCAGCGCTGGATTCTGCCCTTCAGAATGCTTTGACGAGGAGCTCCGCATTACAACGGGTGAAGTCCCTATTGCTCCGGACACGATTCCCGCTGCGGGTGAGGTCCCTCCAGACAATGATAAGCTCCTTCCTGCAACTTGCGAGCCCCTTGTCGCTCCAGCTGGTCCCCCCGGTGCAGCGTATAGGACACCTGGTGCTGGAGGTGAATGGCCTGTAGCTCTGGCAGGTACAATGTGAGGGTGTGGCATGGCTAAGGTATGTGGGTCTGGAGAGCACAAGGGAGACACACAATCCAACATTTCATCAAGTTTCTTAAAAGCATCCTTTATATCTGGACTGGTCTCACTGCCCCGCTGGAATTGCTCACTAGAAATTGGTGAGCTGGCCATGGCTGTTGCTTCCTGGCTGCTGTCGCTGATCCAGGATGGGAGTGTGGACTCACTTGCTACGTCTTCAGCAGCTGTTACCTCTGCTTGGGTCACTCCACCACCGCCAGCTGTTACCTCTGCTTGCGTCTCTCCACCACCATCAGCTGCTACCTCTGCTTGCGTCTCTTCACCACCATCAGCTGCTACCTCTGCTTGCGTCTCTTCACCACCATCAGCTGCTACCTCTGCTTGCGTCTCTCCGTTACTGCCTGCTGATACCTCTGCTCCACCACCACCAGCTGCTACCTCCGCTTGGGTCTCTCCATTGCTGCCAGTTGCCACCTCTGCTTGGGTTTCTCCACCACCTCCCACTGCCACCTCTGCTAGAGTATCTTCACCACCATCAGTTGCCACTCCTGCTTGAGTGTCTTCTCCGCCCTCGTCTCCAGCTCTCTCACCACTTCGAGAGTCCATGATATCAGTTGATCCTTCGTCTGGGGAAGTTGGCTCTGACGCTGTGCTGATCAATTCTTTTCGAAGGATGTCCTGGTTGTAGTTCTTTGATGCTTCGTGGATGGCATTCTCCACAAGGGCATGCGCTAAGTCAACTAGACTTCTTTGCCTCATCCCTCCTTCCCCGAGGTCCAAAGTCTGGGGCCTCTCACTGGTGTCTTGCAGGGTGTCAACCGAGTCAAAGACTGAGCTTGTGACACGCTCTGTACTACTGCTGTCAGAATCATCGTCGTCTGACCACGTGTGGCTATACTCCTCTCGGTCATCACATACATATGATCGATGGGACTGCTCCCGAACTTGCTGTTGCAAATATGATAGGAGGAACTCCTCCTTCTCAAGCGAGTGAGTGAGTTCATGTATGCGATTCTGGCACTCCTCCAGCTCCACCTCGGGCTCGTCCATGTATCTGATCCACCCGGGGGGATCTTCGGCAAATTTCGACTTCCAATGTTCAATGAACTGATCCACACTCATGACAACTTGTGATAATGCTTTGGCAGTAACTGTAGCAACAAAGCAAACACAAAACACAAGCACTCATGCTGCATATTCTGAAGCTCCCACATGACTGGTAACTAAGTATAGTACTCTGTACAATGTGTAATCTTAGCCAATACATTAGGTGGAAGATAAACAGTTGTTGAAGACTTGATACAAATGCATACAATGTGCTATCGACTACATCATGATGGTATTACAGTGGAACTAGTCTTGCGTAGCCAGACCACCATTTTGGTCACGAGCAGACTCCGCCGAGTCTGCGCATGACCAAAATGGCAGTCTGGCTACGCGAGACTACAGTAGAACAAGAAGTCCACTCTCAGTAGCTCAGTTAGGCCGCTGTCTGCGGCAAGTGGAGTAGATTGGAGCTTTACACACTGCAAACAGCACTCATTGAATGAGTCCCTTTATACGTAACTACTGTACACATGTATATAGGATAAGTATAACAGCATTGCAGCTGAGCAAGCTAATATAGTGAAATCTGTCTAAGACAGCCACCTGTGGGCCAGGTCAGTTGGCCTTTAATGAGAGATGGTTGCCATACGTACAGAGGTTTGCTGCAATGCTTAAGTGCTATGTTTGTGATTTGTGGCCAGTGAGGCTGGTTGTTTGAGAGAGGTGGCTGCCTTACACAGTGGCCATCTTATACAGGCTCCACTATACACAGTATACCCAGTGCAATATTGCACTGACTACATACGTATAACCCTCACATGAAGTAAATATCACATTGCAGGACGATAATCACTACTTTACATACAGATGGGTGTAGCGACTGTTGACAGGCTTTCATCATGTAGAGGCACATATGTCATTCAGTGACATGTACAGACACACATACAGCTATGCATAGCACACACAGAGTCACCATGTACATAGTGACCAGCCTGGTGGGGAAGCCATGCAGTAGCCCAAGTGAACAATACCAGTTGCACTCCTGACAACCCTGGTCACCTCTCATGATGTGGTCATTGACACAGCAGGGGCTTCATCCAGCAGATCGCTAAGGGAATGCGGCACTGCAGCACACTTCAGGTTTATGCTTGCCACTGCTGCTGGCCACTGCTGCTGTTCACTGCTGCAAGGCACTAGCTGCCCAGTACTACATGGAGCTAAGGTGTTGTACTGTCACTAACAGTACAATCGTGTTATCAGCAACACATCACAGTGTCAATTACACAGTCGCCAAGCACACAAGAGTGTCATGTGTCTTCCCTCATATACATAGACCGCCCCCACCTGGTATATCATATCCAGCCACAACACCAGCTTATACAACATACGTATGTACATACAACCCACCCATCAAGCCTTCACTGTATGCAGCAATACTGCATACCAGTGCAGAAATGTTGCCCCTTCAATTTCAATTCATTCTATTCATGCACAGAACCCTGTAAATAAGGTGTATACAGAAAATCAGGGACAGAAAGAATGTGTGTCGGGATACGTAAATACTTTAACTTAAGGCAGTTCCTACAACTGGACAACACCGGGCTTCACTAGTATTGCCAGCTAATCTGATACAGCGGGTTCCTCACTGAGTTCTCCATCTAATGTTGCACACTTTATAGTAAGGCAATCCTTCTGATGGCTTTTGCAAACACCCTTTCTACCCTCAATAATTACTATCAACCACCCACTTCACTGCTACACCTCCCATCCATGCACCCGCCAAGTACACACACAACATACGTACATCCAAACACACAGCATGGCTCCCAGAGCCCCTCCAGACCCCATCTCAGGGCTAGCAATTACATGCATGGCCTGCCATCACCCACACAGATGCTCATCTTATCAATTCACAGTAGCAAAGCTATTCGACTGTTTCACTTCCTAAGCATACATACACCTACAGGGCACACGTACAGCTAGATTGATCGAGGCATGAGGCGAGATGAGAGTTATGACGTCATGCAGTAGGTTAAGAGGGCAGTCTAACTGTGTGTGCCTCAAAACAGAGTGTGGAGCTGGGTAACTGCACATCACATGCACATTTGTGCATGTCAAAGCACATTTATATACATACACACAGCGACATACAGTGTGCACATGTGAATCCAGCACCCACCGTGTTACACAAACAGCCTTCACACAAATGAAGCATATAGGCGGCTAGTTGTGATTTCAGGGGAAGCCTGCTCTGATCTCTACTTCAACATTGGTACATAGAAACACGCACAAACACATCTGCCCAGAACCAGCTGTTCTGGGATGTTTGAGTGCTTGTACAGCGAGGTTACCTGTACAAGAGTTCACTACAGCAGGCATGCTAGCAGTACATGAGAAAATGGATGCCTCTCCTAACGTATCTACCGAGAAATGGCGCGATCTGCGCCGGCCATGATACAAAAGAGACTACAAATGGACTCCACAGTGGAACACGTCAGTTCGCATTACTAACGATAATCAGTTCGGGTTTCATCCACCCTGGCTCAAACGGGCAGGGCCCTACATGGACGAGGGCCACGTCGCTTAGATCCCCTACCTTCTCCTTTATAACTCTACATAGTGGAGCTAACAGAAGAGTGTGGTTCACAAGCCCTTTTTAAAACACGTGTAATGCCTTCTTTCGCTGCCTCACCGACAGACACACGCACACTCACCAGGTCATTTCACTTGAAAAGCCACCGCTTCTTGTCGAAGCCTCCACGTTGTCGCCGACGTCTGCCCCCGACTATAAGTCAGGCGGGCGTGTATCCTGCGAAGTGATTCTACTCGCCGTCACAGAGTCCCCAAAGGAAAGAATGTCTCTTCGCTTTGTACAAGTAAATAGAATAGTATTACGGTACATTCGATCACAGACTCGATCAATGAACTAATCAGGTTTCTGAATGCACTAATTAGATTTCTTTCGAGCATGGTATTTCCTGATCAATTCTCCCCATAGCAGTTCTTTTCCACAACTTGTGCACGGTCCCTGAACAGGCAGGAGCTCCCCAGGAGCAAACGCTCTTGCCAGACACTGCACATGACTCACTGCACTGCATTTCTTGTGGTAGCACTGCAACAGTAGCTGCTCCTCGTCACTGACCTGGGGTTGGGTAGAGAGGAGAGGGTAGAGCACCATAGATACTCGATGGGACCTACTCACAGGTGAACACAATCATACTGTAGTGTACTCATTGACATAACATACCAGGCTGTATGCAATAGCAAGTGCATGCAGCTGCTTGCTACTGTGGACAGGTTGCCGTAACATTGTATCCTGTAGGGCTCTGCACAAGGCCTCTTTGGGAACCTCAGCACATGTGCCTTCGCCCTCACCCCTCCACTTATATCCACACACACACACAGACTACTTCTCACATTCAGGACTATAGCGAGTGAGGAAGACCCTGGCACACCTCACAGACCATTCAGTGCTCCTCTACAGACACAATCAAGGCAGAGCCTTCAGCTACCCCCCCCCCCCCCCCAGCACTACACAGCACACTATAGTTTGGCAATATCAATACAATTATTCACACATTACCAGCTCCACTGCACACATCCACACCTGGCAACACATGCCATACGTAAGAGCATGTCTGACCTCAAAGTCCAACTTGCACACATCACAGTACCCCTGTCCACTGCAGTCTTGCTCTGTGGGCTCCTCCTGTGAGGCACCAGAGCCCTTAGTCCTTGTCTCCCGTTGCAGGTCCACCAATCCATACGCAATAGGCATGTGGAGGGGTGGCTGCTGGTCATGGGGGAAGGAAGTGGAACACTCCTGCTTCAGCCACCTCACCGTTAGGGGAAGACGGTGCCAAGGACCTGGACAGCCAAAGAGATGGATCAATCCTTGGACCGCATGAGTACTATGAAAACAGCACTTCAATCCTGCCACAAGTGAGGCAGGTTAACACATAGCTTTCTAACTGTGTTGCTGGTAACACCGTCGGCGTAAATGATGTGGAGCATGGAGAAGCGTTTGACACAGTCAATGCACTGACAACTACTGTATCTACCATCACTTGCCTGTCCTCAACATGGTTGCCAGCACCCTCAGCCTGTAAGCCACAGCAGTCTCACTCTTTAGCTTTCTCTTTAGTGTGTTTAGTCGGCGTGACTTGTGAGGGTGTTGCCACGCCCACTCAAACTGCATGGGCATACAATTATAGTTTTGCACTACATGGCCATATATGGTAGGTGTAGTGTATGATACATAAAGTGGGGAACACTGGAGGAGTAAATACTAAAGAAATAAACTCCTATTCTCCAGCCTACCATTGAGTGGATTATGATTTATCCTTACCCACACATCCATGTAACATTACTATCTCGCATTGGTCAACAAAACACGCTGGAATGTAAAGAACTTGACACAATCACAGTCATCATACCTGATTGGCTGTACAGTAAAGTACTTGATTTATGCTGTGTACATTACAGAGTGTGTGTACATGCGCACACACACACACACATATGCATGTAAGACTGTACATTAGCCTCATATAGCATAGGTCTGGAGCATGCAGATGTTCTCATTATGTAACACATACACACAGCAAATACCACATGCACGGTATCAGGGATATCATCAAACCATGTTACTTATCTCTATTGCCACACACAGACAGTGCCACAGCACACTACAGTGCCCACACAGCAGTTTCTAGCCTGGGTGTCATGAGATGGGCTCACCCTCAGAGCAGACACCTCACTGGGGAAGCCATGGATAATGAGGACCATATCCCTGTGCGTGTGTGTTGGAAGGAGGTATGTACATGTGTGTGAGATGCTGAACACAGTCACAGCTGCAAATGACACAACCAACAGTAAGGAAGGTATGTGTTAAGTAGGAAGCATCAGAGTGATTGTCTAATTGATTATCAGTGTTCTTGTAATGAAATAACAGGCAATTTAGATAATGTGAACTCGAGACTATGCCTTATGCTAGTCTCGCACCCAGACCCTTCCGTCGGCCGCCATTTTATTCGAGGCGGGTAAAATGGTGGCCGACGGAAGGGTCTGGGTGCGAGACTAACCTTATGCTGCATTAGTTCACTGACCATGGTCCCCTCCCACTGGTCCTCCATGCCCCTCCCGCCTTCTTGCCTCTGTTGTGCTGGGTGATACGTCGGTTTGGGTCGACAGTGTACCCTATGTAGGTCCTTCCTGGGTATTTGGGGTTGCGACACACCAAAAGGTAGCAACCGTAAAACTGTCCCCTGCGATGTACGTGAGCCTCACAGGGCTCATTATCTGAACCCTCAGATACGAAACTCTGTGCCTCTAGGTCTGTGACAGAATCTTCCATTCCCAGATTCTTAGATAGACTGAAATGATCTGTCAACTGCACAGCACATGCTCTAACTATGTGCACAGATCAGCCCGCCATTTTCCAAGCTACCCGCCATTTTCTTGTGTGACGCAAGGGGTACCAACTGTAAACCGAGCTGTAAACATAGTCACGTGCAGTCAACTGTAGGTAAAGTCATGGGACGGCAGTGCTTGTTGCCTCTCTTGCTGTTTCTCGTCATCCTTGGTCCGTGTCGGGCTGGTGATAAGCGGAAAGCAGCAAGAGACCCTTTCCTCGAGCAGGACAGGCTACGGAGGCTGGAAACCCGGCGCCACTACATCGAGCAGGCAACCCGCACTGTTCTTGCCTGGAAGCACGAGGGCAAAGCAGCGGCCACCACCACAAACCCCGACGATGTAACAGCTTTAAAGGCATTCTATAAATCCACTAATGGGCCACACTGGATAAACAACACACGTTGGATGTCTGGCGACCCCTGCGCAGACCAGTGGTTGGGCCTCTACTGCGACCAGGACGGATACGTGCTCCAAATTACGCTCGTTTACAACAACGTCAGTGGCCAGGTGCCCAAGGAACTCACCCTGGCCAAACGACTGCAGCAACTGACACTTTATGACAACAGCATTGCTTCCGTTGCGAAAGAGGTCTACTCCATGCCATCCCTCCAAGCCTTTGATCTCAGCTATAACACCATATCTGGACAGCTCCCTGCTGCTATCTCTCTGCCAAACATTCAGCAGTTTGCCCTCGGTAGCAACTTCCTCAAAGGGCCAATACCAACTACTTGGAATACACCAAAGCTGCAATCGCTTGACCTCAACAGCAATGGGTTCACTGGGAAGCTGCCACTAGCGTTGGGCAAGGTTACCACCCTGCAGACAGTATACCTCTCTCGTAATGACCTATCAGGGGACTACCCTGAGGAGTGGGGGAGTCTCTCATCCCTGCAGCTTCTTTGGTTGTTCAGTAACAAGGGACTAACAGGTCCCTTCCCTTCGTCGTGGGGTGGTATGAAGAGCATGCGAGATGTGGAGCTGGAGCAGATGACTGGGTCCATCCCAGAGTACTTTGGTGATTCCTGGAAGCAGCTAAAAGTGGTCAAAATTGTGCGAGGCAACCTCACTGGCATGCTTCCCAAGTCAATCTGCAACTTGATAAGCCTACAGTACCTGTGGCTCTTTGAGAACAAGCTTAGCGGTCCTATACCTTCATGCATCGGGGACAACACCCCACTACTGGTGGATCTTGAACTCAGCACAAACTCCTTTGTGGGAAGTGTACCAAGCAGTTTAGGGTCAGCCAGATCACTTCAGCTCATCAGATTGGATGGGAACAATCTCACGGGTGTACTTCCTGAGTCACTCAGTAACTTGATGAATCTGACTGAGCTACAGCTGTCGGACAACAACATTACGGGTCCCATTCCAACAAGCTTTGGGTACCTCCGCAATTTGCAATTTCTTGAAATCGCAAACTGCCGCCTCACTGGACCCATCCCCAGTTCTTTGGGCTCCCTCACCAAGCTACAGGTGATTAACTTGTGTCAGAATCGCCTCACAGGGTGTGTGCCATCCACACTAAATGCCCTTACAGATTTAGGCGAGTTTTCCATATGCTACAACACCATAAATTGTGTTGACAGTGGATTAGAAACATTCTTTAATCGAATGCAGCATTATGGATGTGTAATGTACGACAACCCCTGGTCCTGTCCCCTCTCGACGGCTGTGCCTAAGGCCTGCCAGGCCGACTGCTCGCCCTGCAACAGTGGAGACAGCCACAACCAGTGTAGCACCTGCGTCGCAAGCACCAAGGCGCAGTGTGGCTGGTGCTCCAACGGTGGTGCTCCGAACTGCCTAGAGGGTGACAGCCAGGGTCCTGCTCCTGGATACTATTGCCCTACGAATGAGTGGTTCTTTGGACAGGGTGCATGCTAACAGCATCACAACAACTTTCACCAAATGAACACACACACACAACTCAATCTTTTCTAATCACAATCAATATAGTCAGTTAAATAGCAACTTAAAGTGTAGGAGTGCTTCATCTTCATTGCAGAATGTACTTGTGCATGTGACTTGTGCGTGCATGCGTGCTGCTACTGCTCAACAGTGTACTGATCATACTTCTTGCTCGAACCATATGCCTGGTCCTTTGGATATTTCTTCCTATTTAGCTCCAGCTTGCTTATCACCGCAACAGGTAGGTCAATGCGGCACCTCTCTGCCAGCCGCACAAGGTAGATGAGAACATCACTCAACTCCTGGCCAAGGTGCTCCCTCTCTTTGTCCGGCCAGTCTGGGAGGCCAACTGCCACCTCGCCTTTCCACTGACTGCATGGTATGCATGTACATGCATGCAGGAAAGCAACACGATAAGGTACACTGTGCTGTGGTACAGTATTTTGCAAATGGTTGTTGTGTCTGTCATTTGCCTCACAACCTACTCTGAACTTTAACCTCACTTGGTGCCATGGACTGCATGTACAGTATATAGCTGTTGAGGTACTAAAGTACTGCACCAAAACTGGGGCCAAAATTCAGAGAGGAGACATGAGTCGAAGGACAGGCAAAATGGCCACTTTGCAAAGTGCTGTACAATAGATCGGTAGTGCAAGAAAGATAGAATTGTAAACAGTGCCTATTACACAGCAGCTACAAGTTAGTAGCTAATATGCGTCATTTGCCAATCCACATCATCCAAGGCTGGCTATGTAAGACTAGCTACTACTGCATACTGTACCTATACATTGCCTCAATAAGATTGGGCTGGAGAGTGGAGAAGCCAGGGGCAAGTACATACAGCACTGTCAACTATTACAGATCACAGACATAACAAGGTAATGGTTTAACGGTGAAGCTCAGAGAAGGTGCCGAACCATACAAGTGACCATAAAAGGATGCAACCACAAAGCCATGGTGGCAGGGCCAATCACTAGACGGTGTATGCTGGGCACACAAAATTAATCAGAGCAAAGGCAGAACTAATAAAGCTCCAATGAGTCCCGTCAGCATTCAGGGCACAATATGTAACTGACATTAGTCTCGTGCACCAGACCCCCTGTGGGAGGGGCTGGTATTATTAATGTATGCCAACTTGTGTCCAGGATGAGGTCATGTCCTGGCCAATCAGATTCACCATTTGCTATATGATGTCATTCTAAACTTAGAGACATGGCATCAGCCTGCTCTGAGGATATTGTTGGATGCGCTGAAACTTCACTCGGGTACGCTCAGAAAACAGAGCAAGAACAAGCTATACAAGCAAAACAATGCAAATTCGGGCAGTCCATACTTTGCTCACTGCACTACTACACTAAAGACAAGATTGTGCAAGAGTTAACCACAATTATGCAATAATCACATTCCTGTGGTACAAGTTGGCTTATGCAATACTACCAGACCCTTCCACACGGGGGGGGGGGGGGGGGGGGGGGAGTGTAAGACTAGAATGAACATAATTGGCATTCAGAAACTAATGTGCAGGTAAGATAGCATGGGGCAATTCAGATAAAGCTCTTTCCAGAGGGAGTATGACAAAAAGACTTAAACTTATACCATTAGTCAGTGGTGGCAGGACATACACCCGTGAAAGCAGAAGCCAAAACGAACTCATATAATACTTACCCCACTCAACTTATCCTACATGCATGTCACATCACACAATGAAACCAACCTCAATCCACGATACATACACCACCCCACCTTACATGCAGCTATGCCACGTCACACTAAGACCCAGCCACGTGCAGCTAGCACATAAACTCTACTGGGCACACTCACAATATTTCAGACAATTCTCCGACTTCTCCAACCTGCACAGGTCACATGCGCAACAAAGAGAGGAGGAGCCAACCATGCATGTGACTGGGTTACTGCTAATGACATGTATTACAGAGACTGCCTACCAAAGCTAGTAGTAAGTTCCTTGGAGAATGGAACTGGTTCCAGTTTCGTTCGGTTGCAAATTGAGACTGCAGCTGTCGTCTGTGGGCATGAAGTCAGCACGTTCAGTGAACTAGACAATCAGAAGGTAGACGCCGAAGCACCACGGGTACTACCTCGGGATAATCTACGTTTCTGCTTAGCCTGTTTAGCCAGTGCAAGAATATTCAATATGATTCGGCACGAGTCCCGCATGGGGACAAGCGATTAACAAGAGGCTAAGGATAACGTTCGCCTTGTATCAATCTTACATTTCCTCTAGACTGAGCTGGGTGCTAAACTGAAAGCAATCGGCATCGTTCTCCTTCAACTGCTCAGTGCTGCCCGCCATTGCTGTCATCACATGACTATCACGTGATGATCAGCTGGTCCGGCGACTACGTTGTACAGCTGGCCGAGACTACGTGCGGATTTTTTATTCACATCATGCATGAATGGAATAGAGGCGTCGGATAATATGTATCATGGTTTATTCATGATTGCTATTTGCTGCTTTAATTAATTAACTGGCATTTGCCTAGAATGCACGGATGAATTGAGTCCAGTTGTGAGTCCTTGTGTCAATTATATAATTCACATTCCATGGGTTGTTTAAGCATGGTGCAATGACTGGGAGTAAATATGCGGAGTCTGTGATCATCAGTTCTCGGGCCACACTTGATATTGTATTACATGATGCATAAATCACTCATCATCAGTGTGCCATCATTATTGCTTTGTCACGAAAAATCGGTCTGGGGCCAAACCTGGAGCAGCTCCATTGCTAACGAATCATTTCTAGAGTATCCGAGAAGAGATGGAGTTAGTCAAGGTTAACCAGGAGGCAGAGAAAGCTGGCAATCTGGTGCAGGATTTCTCCCAGCACAAGAGACCAATCAGGAAGAAAGACACCTAGTTCCTCCGGCCTTCACAATGGCTAGACTTTCCTTCCTGAGAAGCCGAAGAAGCAAGCAAAGGATGGGATGATGGTTTGGCCAAATTTATTGGCTTTAAGTATTCAAGTATTGAATTTGATGAGGTGTTTGGTTGCCATGGGACTATCGCTAACAGCAGATTGTACATGTAACACTACTTTAGACAGAAGAGAGAACCAGTACATGGAAATTCTGTGTAGTGATCATGTAGACAAATGGCTACGACCACTTTTGGCAGCCAAACATGGTCTTGAGTGGACCAGTTTAGACTGATGAACTTGCCACTGTACCACTTTTAGTTGCCAAAAGTGGTCCAGCCTGGGGAACGATTTTGACCAGTACTACTTTTCACATGACAGTACTTATGCAGTTGCACATATATGTACAGTCCTTCACTGTTAACTGTCAACCTTGAGGCCCATGCTTGCAATCCAATTCTTCGATCAGCCACTTTACCCCTTCTAAAATGCTCGCGAATGCACAGGCTATAGCTACTCAGGAGTACCCACTTGGGCCATGCTGGCTGCACCATGCATATGGTGAGTATCTGATGTCCAGCTGTACATGTACAAGTGTTGTCTTTCTCAGTGTATTAACAATGTTCTGGGCTGCAATATTAATCATATTGCTGGAACCATGGCCAATCTCAGAACGCTCCTGCATGACAGCAACAACAGCTAACCTAAATATGTGGCTACCTCATTTGTTAGTAATGGCCTGAGTGTGTCTATGACTGTATCTATAGGATGATACTGACTGCCTGGATCTAAGCTTACCTGCACAGGTTGTTCAACAGCTCTTTTCACCAAGTTAACACACTTCCTTCATTCCCTTCACATCCTTGGTCTAACACAATGTCAATGAAGCTCCTTTTCTGCATTGCTGCTTAGCAGAAAAGTGTATATACATCTTCCATAGATACAAGATGGGCACATGGTCAATTTAAGGCTTATTGCTAGTGCTGCAGCAGCCTATATTTGTGCATGCCAATCCCTTAGCTCATGATCCGGTATTATAATAGCGATGTTGATGCTGTCCCTCCCTCTTATCTGGTGTATCATTTTGAATTTCTCTTTTAATCTTGTTTATTCACACCAACACAAACAGTTCCAAGTTCCAAGTTCAAACCTAATCTTTGAGAGCATGAAATGTACAGTATACAGGATGAAACTGATGCACACACACTGAAATGTATAAGCAGTATATAATGGGTTGTAGTAAACATGTTCATTTATTTACTTCACATTATATGATATGATTTTCTGCGTCATGCGATAAGCAAATATAAAGAGAGTCACTGTTTCTTCTTATGGCTCTTATCCACGACTGCATAGAGCATGTCAAAATTAAGAGCCTTGCCATCTCCTTCACTCTGCTGACCAGACTCACTGTCTGCCATTGGCTCATACCTGAGCCCTACCATGTCATCATACTCTTCTCCCTTCTCCACACCAACACTCTCAACTACTCCTTCCCCTACCTCTGTCATCATACCTTTCTTTTTCATTGGCACGGAGTACAGATCACCTCTGTCTACTGCAGCAGTCCCACCTTCTCTCTTTTTCTTGGTCCCCTTCTTCTTGCTCTTGTCCACAACTGCATACAGTTCCTCTAAGTTGGCTGCACTGGCTGGAGTAGTAGACACCTTTGGGGCAGGTTTCTTTGTGGATTTGATCTGTACTTTACTATTGACATTTTCAGAGGGATCAAAACCATCAATGATAGAACTATTTTCTTCACTCTTGTTATTGTCGGGATCTTCATTAATAGCAGCTAGATCTTTCTTTCTGATCTCAATCTCTTGCTCCATCACTGCTGTCTTGTTGTAGTACGGATTCTCATCCATCGTCATGTCTCCATTCTGCTCAAGAACAGTTTTCCTTCTCACCACTACTACAAGAATTAGGCCCACCATGATCACCAAGACAATGAGGATGAACACACCCACACCAACCCCCACTCCAATGTATGTACCACTTGTTAATTGGTCACCTACAGGGAGTGGAGACATTAGACATGGAGGAGACTGAGTGGATAAGTGAAAACACAGAGTACCACAGTGCAAGAAGCATGCACTGACACAAGAAGCATGCACATATTCATCAATATGCCTGCAGAGTAATAGTTCTCAGTGTTATGTTACACCAAATGGTCTTTAATTTGCACATGTACTACGTATGTTCTTTCTTTACGTAATGCATGCATTTGCTGTGATGAGGTATTCAAGTCTACAAAAATGCATACCATTGGTCTGCATGTTGCCTGTACTGGAATGTTGTGGTCCACTTGGTGTGGTGGGAGACATGTCTCTTCTTGATGATGTAGTAGCTGTAGTTGATGGAGTTGGACTTCCTTTAGTTACAGGTGTAATCACTGGATTTGTTGTTGGTCCATCTACGTGGTGCATATGACCATACAATCACCACAACTAGAAAACTGTGAACTAGTCAGGCATTACTTGACCCCTCCCAACTACCGCTGACTAGCTGTGAACTGGATACTTCATTTACAGGACAATGCTGACCACACCCACATCACCACAACAGTAGTCACAAACACTATACACATCACTGTACACCTCCCACCTTCCTCCCTGCACTGCCCATCTGGTGTAAGACACTTCACTGCTGGCTGGTGACTGATGTTGGCTCCACTAACTGACCACACCTTCAGTTTGTAGAACTGGCCTACTGCAAAACAGGATTGACTTGTTGCTACTCGTCCACTTCCTCCATTAGCACTGACACTCGTGTACTTCACTACAAATGTGATGTTTCGTACCCTACACTCAAACTGTACAATATATCTCTCCACTTGGCTGCCATCTGGTGATGTAAGTGTCCACATAGTAGAGTCCTGGTCATGTACAGTGGGTGTTGGTAGAGGGGCTGGGAGGATGGAATGGCATTTAATCAAGCAAGAGCAGTGATAGCCATTATAGCCTGAGTTCACACACAGTCTGCCAGAGCAGTGTGTCTTGTGCTGCTAAGTTCGGCACATGGGGTAATAGCTTACCTGAATTCCTTAAGTAGAGTGAGAAGTAGTGTCTCTGTGATATGAAGCAGTAGTAGAGTCCATTAGGATGGCGGCTACTTACCCGAATTGTGGCAGTGTTTGCAGTAGTCATTGAATTCATTATTTGTGTTCCCATCAGTTTATTCTTCCGCCAGAACTGAGGCCTTGGTGTCAGTCTCCCACTGCTGCATGTTATCCACTGTTGTCCATTCCTCCCTGTTACCTGTTGTACATCAGTGATGAGGGAGTTCTCAGGGAGGAGGGAGATGGGGGTGTATAGGAAGGGAGCAGTGTTACCTGTATAGAGATGTATAGGGTATAAGGTGCATAGTATCCAAGGTATTCAAGCATGTGCACTAACTAGTCACACTGATCTCAGGTGTAAACCCTTTTGCCACTGGTAGCATATTGCTGTAATTCACAAAGCAGTGGTACTTCCCTCCATAATCATAGGAAGTGACATCAACCAAAAGAGTGTCTTTCACTACTCTGTAGTAGGGGTCTCTCTCTTGTATCTCACACCTCCCTCGAGTGCCTCCTGTGCAGTTGTGTTCCCACTTGTAGCTGACTACCTCACTGCCCACAGGTAGTTGTTCCACATCACAAGTTAGAAGGACTCTTGTTCCCAGAGTAAAACTGTCTTTATAGCGAGTCCTCACTGCTTCAATGTCCAGTTCTCCAGTGACATTGTATGCCCTGATCCTAACTGTAACAGCTCCATCTCCTGTGAGTCATGTGGATGGTACCTCACAATCACTTGTGTCCCCAGATCCCTCCCCCCTCCCTAGCAATCAGTCCCTCCTACCTAATTGAAGAGAGGTTGTGATGAGTCCCAATAGAACCACCAGTACCTTCATTGTCAGAACTGTCACACCTTGTCCACTGAACCACTCCTCTTCTCCAGCTGTGCCCTGGTGAGAAGTAGCGCTGTAAGTTTAATGGCTGTCTTCGTGGATTCAGGAGAATTTGTTCAAGTGTGTAGCTAAATGGCTTCTGCTACGTTACTTTTATATTACATATTATTAGTACATACGTATGTGTTGTGAGAAGCACAGCATAGTATATAAGACTGCCTGTCATGGTTCTCCCATGTCATGCACCACTACACCTGTGGCTGTCATGCTTACCTCCTACATGTACTGTGTAGGGTTTGTTGATTTGCACTGAAGCCACTGTGTAATCCCATTACCTCCACTTGTAAGGTCCATCTCACCTCACTTTCCTCTTGTCTAGTCAAAGGACAGATTACTCACTATAATGGACACACCTAATGCTCTGATAGAATTCGTGGTGCCCATTGGTACGATTATATTATCAGTTAGACTTGCATCATTCCATGCAACTTCATTGCATTGTAACCAGTAACAGTGTCTGCTACTAAGCATTGCAGAATGCAAACTGACGCCAGTTGAACACAGCTAATTGTGCACAATTCCACACAACTTTTGGCTTCTTGACCCAGCAGGATATTTTGTGATCCAGAAGATACTTATGTGTCTCCTATTACAGGTTATTAAGTAATGTGTTATATCATTCTGCAGTGCACACTGCTGCCACCCTGTTACCAATTTCACAGTTTACATACGTAATTGTTATCATGGTAGTGCATTCATACCTGGAGTGTTGTGCTCAAGTATATATGTGAACTACTGCAATAGAAGCTCATTGATGTCACTAAAAGTGTATGAAGTGTACTTCAAGATGGATATGTCATGTGGAATGCGAAAGGTTGGTCTTGTTCTCCTCAGACTTATGCATGGACTTCCCATGGCTAACACTCAAACAAAAGAGATGATCTCTTATCTCTTATCTCACACCTACTCTGTAATAGCTCCTCAATTATCACAAAACACCTTGCAACACTCATTCTGTGTTTATCAGCCTGGTCTCTGTGCGTACACATGGATGGGGTGCTATTCAATCTTGTACAATTATTCTGGATATACTATACCTCCTTCCATGCATCCATACTATTAGTAAGCAATTATTGAATATATCTGTACTGCTCTAGTCATGAACATTTCACACCTAGGGCAGCGGAACAAGGGGCTAGTGGGCTGTAGCCCCCTCCCTTCCTTCATACAAGAGCATACAATGCGAAAGGGAAACAATGCATTTTGCACAAGTTTTACAATACACTGGAGATATATAGTGTATAGTCAGTAATTTGTACAGACTTGGATGAGATACACAATACAAGAGCTACATGCCAGACTGTAACAGGCTGGTTCTATTCTATGCTTATTGTACATATTAATTTATGCCTTTGAGATTGTTGTGCAAATTTGCACTAATTGTGGCAGAAACAGCTGCAAAATGACCCCAATATTTGCACAGCTGTTATACAAGATTTAATGGTTTATATAACAGTTCTGCAGGTGGGCCCGATGGCCTCAAGCCTCAGCACCTGAAAGATATGATTGGTCCTTCTGTCAGCTATTGTGGCCTCCTCCCTGCCCTTGGCCATTTTGTGAAACTGGTGCTGTTTCTTCTTTGGGGATAACCTCACAGCCCTACGGAAGAAGAGTGGCGGCATCAGGCCATTGCCATTGGTTACACCCTACGTCGCCTAGCGGCCAAGGTGATGGGAGGTGAGTTGAGGGAAGAGATGAGGGAGCTCCTGGCGCCTTGGCAGTCGGGTTATGGGGTTCGTAAGGGAGCCGAAGTGGCAGTGCATGCCGCAAGGCTCTACCTGCACAAACGTGACCCCATCAAGGCCCTCCTAAAGTTGGACTTTAGCAACGCCTTCAACTTTATCCGTAGAGACAAGATGTTTAGGGCAGTCCTGGAGCTAGCCCCCAGACTGTTTCACTTTGTCCACTCTGCCTACTCCTCCCCATCCACTCTGTTTTGGGGAGATAAGACCATCCAGTCAGCGGAAGGGGTACAGCAGGGAGACCCTTTTGGACCCTTGCTCTTTTGCCTAACAATCCATCAGCTGGGGCCCAAATTGATCTCTGAATCCCAAATGTTCTACCTGGATGATGGCACCCCTGGGGGGTAGTACCGATGATCTCAGACATGATTTAGAGGAGGTGGTGAGAGTGGGAGCAGAAATTGGCCTGGAATTGAATGAAGTGAAGTCTGAAATCATCTGTAATTTCTGTGATTGTGACACTATTGACCCTTTGCGGCTCTCCATCCCAGGGGCTCTGGTCATGGAACCCCAAGAGGCCACTCTTTTGGGATCTCCCATAGGTGAGGCCTCCTCCATCTCCAGCACCCTTGCCGACAAATGCAACGCCCTGAAGACCATGGGGGACAGACTTGCACACCTATCCACCCACGATGCCATTGTCCTCCTCAAGCATTCTTTTGCCCTCCCAAAGCTGATGCACTGGTTGAGGACAGCACCCTGCTTCTTGTCTTCCAGACTCCATGATTATGATGAGCTCCTGAAGTCCATCATAAGTGAGATCACCAACATCCGTTTTCCAGATGACAGTATCAGCTGGAGCCAGGCCACGCTCCCAGTGAGGTTGGGGGGCCTAGGCATCAGAAGAGCAGTGCAGCTGGCACCATCAGCTTATTTGGCTTCAATAGCCGCCTCCTCTGATCTGGTGCGCCGTATTGTGCCTCCCCATCTTCATGATGCACCCCTCCCCAACCAGGGTGAAGCTGTGGCCTGTTGGTCAAAAGGTCACAGCCTTCCACCACCAGAAGGAGAAGCCAGGCTACATCAGAGGTCATGGGACAGCATCATAGTCGCTGACAGCCTCCTGCAGACAGCACCCAACCCCACTGCCCGAGCTCGCTTGCTTGCATGTTCAACTAGAGAGTCAGGAGCCTGGTTGGAAGCTCTGCCGAACTCTCCCCTTGGCCTACAGTCAGGATTGCAATAATTATTGGTTTATGCCTGGGAACCCATTTGTGCAGCCCCCACACTTGCCTTCACTGTGGTGCAGAGGTCGATGCCCTGTCAATGCACGGCCTCAGCTGTCGAAGAAGCCAGGGACGTCACTACCACCATGCAGCATTAAATGATGTCATACACCAATCACTGTACGTCTGCGGCTAATGACCCCTCGTGACTTGAGCCATTAGGCTTGGAACATGCAGACGGAAACGTCCGGATGGGGTCACTGTGGTCCCTTGGAAGAGTGGGAAGCATCTAGTTTGGGATGCCACCAGCCCAGACACCTTTGCCCCTTTGTATCTCCTAAGTGCCACCAGTGAAGTGGGAACAGTGGCAGCAGCGGCAGAGAGCAAGAAGTCCAAGTACAGCTGTCTGGGCCCAGCTTACTCCTTCACCCCAGTTGCCATTGAGACCTCAGGTGCTTGTGGCCCACTAACCCTGGAGTTCCTGAGGGACCTCGGCAACCACCTTAGGCAAGCGACGGGTGAGGAGAGTTTGTTCGCCTACCTCCTCCAGAGGCTGTCTGTGGCCGTGCAAAGGGGCAACGCAGCTTCTGTCTTGGGGACTAGCTCCCTAAGTACCCCTTCTGTCCCATGAACCCCTAGACTGCTCATTTGGGGCACATGCTTGTGCGCCCTTATCCTAGTGTAATTAGGTACAAATGCATACATTTAATCAATTGTACATTTAAATTAATTGTTACACCTATTTATTTAAAATTTAATTACATCTTATTTATCTCATTAAATTTCAGTTGTTTATTTTTTCACTAATTTATTCCATTAATTTATCATTTTATTGTAATTCAGTCTTTAGGTTGACCCTTTATTTATCACATTCAGTCATTTATTTCATACAAGTATTATAATATTAATTTCCATGCACCCAAGCTCACCAATAGCAAGTACTATGTACATAACCTGAACACATGCTTCATGCTACAGTTTATATAAGATCATTTTTTATAGATACAGTGAAACCTGTGTAAGACAGCCACCGGCCCCTCTAGAACAGCCAGCCTCTCTGGCCCCAAATAGTGCTAAACATGGTAATCTACCTCTGAAAAGCAGACACCTGTTTATAAGATTATATAGTTAGAACTGGCCCACAGGACTGACGTGACTGTCTGACACAGGTTTCACTGCATAAAACGTACAAAATAAAATCGCATTAATGCAATCTTGCAAAGTACATATGGCTAGCTCATTCCTTCCTCTTCAGCAGGGTACCAGGAGCTGTTCATGACCAACGCGCCATCAGCATGCTGCTTGGTGAGCCATTCATAGTACTCATTGAGCTTGTGGTCAGTGGGGGTTACCTGCACATGCATATACAAACAATAGCAATTAATGCACACACATGTACAGCAGAATGCACAACACCAGTGCATACTGCACAGTTAATCAAGTCATGCGTACATAGATACATACTCGTTCTGTCCATATCTGCCATGGACCATGCAGGCTGGTGTACACTGTCAATGTAAAAACAATGTAAAACTACTGATTGAGCCACAAAGACAACACCTCTAGTATCTGTCTGCTATTCTCAGTGCTTGAACTGTCTGAAAGTGGCAGTGTCATTTTTCATCATTTCAATGACCATAATACCATCATTATGACATGCAGGATCTTCTTGTGACCTACAGTATGCAGCATACTTTGAGGCACTGTTCACTTCATTTCTGCCATCTGCCATTGTCTACACACCACACATTTACACACCCAACTTTAAATTACACACACTCACCTGCAACATTCATGTACCCCATCGCGTGTATGTATCATATTCACACTATCAGACAGCACAAGGGTGCTGTCTATAATGAGGGATGGTGGTGGTTGTTTGTATGCTGTAATACAACTGAAAAGTAGTGCTATTTCTTATATAGGGCTAAAATTGGCATGCAGAAAAGGTTGCACACGAGGAACTGTCGCATTAGCTATAAACACTGAAGGATGTCTCTCATAACAAACCAAGGCCTTATATCTATAGGTTTCACTAAGAGATATAAGTTGTACATGCTAAGG